>CM033638.1:17091196-17321196 GCA_019453435.1 Rhinogobius similis
GGGAAAGTTTGGGTGCTTTTGGTACAAAGTTAGGATCGAGCGACTGTGTCATCGTGAATGGATTAAAAGAGAGAAGCTACAGGTGAAAAAATCCGATTGCGTCGATGTCATTCTGATGTCTCATGCTACAGAACAGCTAACACTACATAATGTTAAAAACAAACCTAAAATAACTGAAAATAGAAGAATTCTGCAACATGGATGAATTGAAAAGGTTCTTCTTAAATTTAAATGTGTTTGCTGGTCCGCAATTTCCGGAATAAAGTCCGTAAAAATTGCTGAGATTGCTGATCCTTTGCAAATTCTCTCAAAAAACACAAAATCAGTGGGGTAATTTCAACTTTACAGACATCCCTAGGTACAACAAATCCCATTCGGCTAGGGTTTTATATTATAATTTATTCGCCACTTGACTTGAAATAAAAAAGTTAATATTATATGCTGCAATGTCAACCATTTTCTTTGTTGGTTAGTCACAGGGAATACTTTTCTTGGGGCAGTTGTTTTAAGTTAAAAGTGGCGTTAATTTGCAGTAACTTCCTCCCAAACTTGCTCGCTGCTTCTCTAAACGTCCACACATGTCAGAAGTACTCCACAACATTGCATCAGTCCAAATATTTCCATTCAGCACAGTCCTTTTCTCCTACAGTATGGCCACTCCCCTGCACTTCCTCCTCATTCAAACCTCCTCTCTCTCCGTCTCTCTTGCATAAATGCCAGCTCCCCACCTGAAAGCCTTTTGCGCTGATTTATGAGTGACTTCGCAGTGCTCACATTATAAATCTTTCACCCCTGACACTCCTCTGCTGGTAGTCATCCGCCATTTTTTATTTTGTCTGTTTTGTTACAGTCTTTGGACCGGGGCCAGCGAAAGGCACTCGGGGATTATGGAGAGCATTAACAGGAACGAAGCCTGAATTACAGCCACTGCCTCCGACCGCCACAAACCTCTGTCCCTTTGTTTCCCCCCTCAGGAATCCTCAGGTATAATTTCTCACATCGCACGGGTTTCAGATTGTTGGAAAATTAAACCCATTCCCATTTACAATTCAAAACTAAATATTATACCTTTTGAATTGTGAAAAGTCCTCAAAATGTCAACAGAAAACTGAAAAAGCAACACGAGAAACGGTTTAAAACACCGTCAGAAAGCTGGTAAGTTCTTTGAGAGAGAATATACAAAATTGAGTATCCTTAAGAGTTGATGTACTGCGTTGTATTGAATGCTTTAAACCTTTAAGTGCGCTTCAACTATTTACGCAGACAGACCAAAGCAGCACTGCAGCTCGAACTTACAGAGGAAATGTTTGTTGAGAATATTAAGGCGCTACATAAAGTGGCTGTAGGACTATTGCCCCACAGCGATGTTCACAAGGTTTTCATGAGTTTTCAAGAGTGAATACATTTTGCTGCTCATCCAAGAAGCTTCTTCAGACGCTGCTCTGATAGGGAGATGTGTATAGTTTGCATGTTCTTTGTGTGTGTGGTTTGAACACTCCTGATTGTTAAATCCGTTTGCATAAAAAGACGGGTCAAATGCAGAGATCAAATAGTCACACGGCAAATAACAATACAAATAATGCCAATATTATTCAAACAAAAGCTAGCTTGCCCGCGATATGCTGATACAAGCATGCAGTTTCAAAGAACGCATTTGGACATCAGAAATGCTCAGAACGAGTGTGGTGATGATATATGACAACCTGTGGATTTCGATCGTTGACGTCACAGGTCTGGGAAATTAGAAACTGGGAATGTTTTTGATGAAGGAACACTGTTATAACACAATTAAAAGCTCAAAACAGTAACTTTAGCATAATATGTGCCGTTTAACTGTCAATCTGCTCTCAACAAGTCATGACTCAAAAGACAAGAACCTGAGCCCAGATGAGTTTCACATGGTTTATAAGAAATGTCTGCTTTGGCTATACGATTATAACAAAAACGTTCTTACCTTCTAGCAACATCAGGGTCAGTGTCATGTAATCCATCAGTCGTCCAGAGGCTGTCCATGGAAGAAAAGGTTTCAAAGGTCATCTGGACACAGACTGGAAGACGAGACATTTTGACTGCCATCCAGAAATGATTCTCAATCTGAAGACCCTGATCTTGGAGTTCAGCAACATTTGTCACTCAACAGAAGGATAAGTACACAACTCAATAATCACAAAGTTTGCAACTGCTTTGACTCACACTTTTGCAGTGAATTATCTGGATGTGCGACGCAGAGTTAGAATCTATTTGTTGATCTAACTTGACAATAAACCTCCAATGTAAGTTTGGTTTCAGAAAACGTTACTTTATTCAGTCTGAAATTTAACAAAAAGCAACAAAACGTAAACATATAAACATGGCTGATCTAATTACTCCCGTCTCAGTGATGGCATTTAGCTAAACACGAGCCGTTGGTACACAGGCCTTCTCCGCTCCTCCGTCACCGTTACTGATGACGACTGCTTACCTGCATGGGGTTCGCGGCGGCTCGTGGCGGAGGGCGATGGATGGAGGGGACGGTGACGTGAGCCGCAGGAGGTCACCCCCACACGCCGCCCCCTTCCTCCCTCCCTCCCCATCTGGACGCCTTTTCTCCGTCCATTCTCCACGATCCGCGCGGAGGCCGGCTTTAATCACTCAGCGAGGTTTCTGTCTGCAAAGGTCAGCTCCATTGATTAAGTGCGGAGAAGGAAAGGTGTCATCTTTTATGTGAGTCGCGCTGATGTCTCTATAATTCTCCGAGGGGGGACGAAGTGTTTCCAAGGGGCTTCACTTTTACCGAGACGACGAAGGGTGTACTCTGCGTCCTCTGCTAAATCATGATGGAGCGGCGTTTAGCAAATAAATCTGTCTATCTGTAGTGAGGCTAGTCTCAAATATGATGTGTTCTTCAGTGTTCTTCATGGCTCTGGAGGTTTCAATTGTCGTTCTTTTCATGGAAGACTTTATCGTCCACATAAAGAAGTTTGTTCTCTGCATTTGATTCATTGAAACTTGAGCGATCCGTCAGGAGCAGTTGGCAAACGCAAGACAGTGCTCAAGTGTTTAGATACTGGTCGGGCTGGAGGTTTTGTGTATTTTTAAGGTCGATGAGGGCCACCAGAACATGCAAAATGAGAGCACCACGACACAGGAAGAATACGCAAACTCCAGGCAGAAAGTTTCCACTCGGTACAAGGGCTTCTAATTTTGAAAGTTGTGGGCTGTATTTTTTGACTTCCACATTTCTGTCTTAAAATAGATGATTTTTATGTTTTTTTCAGGTCTGTTTCACAATAATTACTGACAAAACAGTTAAAGGAAAAATATTATGCATTTTTCATATTGTTATTAGCCTTTAAACATGCTCTTTAGTACCTTAAATCTCAGTTTTTATGCACTATATGAATATATATATTATATATATATGATGTTTTTCTACTTTCTGGCCTGACACTTAGTGTATGCAGCCAGTAGATGGCTGCATACTAGCACTATAAACAGTTTGGTTATGGTATCACTTTAAAAGAATGTGTGAATGTGTGATATGCTACTATCAAGCTAGTCATAGCAGTGATTGTGTAGACGGTAGTCTTTGACCATGGCGATTTAAGGATTTAAAACAGCAGAAGATTCTCAAATAAAATCTGAAAAAAAACGTAACAGATTGAGGGAGTTCAGCAGGAAGTGTGTTTGACGCTCGGAGGAGAGAAGATTTTCAAACAAACATTCCTCAAAATAGCATGACTACAGCTGAATGCAATTCCAGCTGTGTTTTTAATGACGGAACATTGTTAAAACATTGTTTAAAGCTCAAAAAAGTCACTGTAGCAGAATACGTGTCCTTTAATTTACCTTTTAAAGTCATTATTAATGTGAAAAATGCTACTGAAAATATGCACATCTAATTAACACTGAAGTAGCTGGTTTTGGTCTTTTTTCTAAGGCTTAGTCACTTGTTGATCTCTGAAAAGCTGTTCAAGACACAAAAAGGTGCCACATTTTCTGATAGTGGAAAAAATACATGGTTTACAATTTGAGACAAAGCCTGAAAGTGTTTTTGAGGAACAATGGGAATCATATTGATACGTATACCTTCCACGACAAATAGAAAAAAGCAGCAGCAGCAATGTATTTACTGTCAGATGGGAGTGAAAAGAGTTCTGATTTCAGACAGATAACCATCGCAAACTTGAGAGAGTGGAATGATTTGCTTTGAGGAGAGCTACAGACACTGCGTTCAAAAAGAAACTGCTACCTCACCAGACAATGATTATATGACAACTCTGAAAGTTTCTTGCTCTCTATAAACATAAAATTATCTTTCATATTTAGTTCAAAATATAAAAAAAGGACATCATGTTGACATATTATGTTTTTGTCTTATCCATAAATCATTGTTTTGGACATTTTAAATTGCAATATTGATCTAAAACAACTTAATAAAGGAAATGACTCGTCTGATTTTTGGTTGAAAACTGTTGAAATCAGCAGTGGCGAAAACAGGAATTTTTTGAGCAATGGCGTCTTTATGGCTGGAGAACAAAGATTACTCAAACACAAATCACTCTAAATATAACTTTGAGGGTAAATGAGAAGGGAAACAACTGGTTATTAGCTCTTGAAAGTCAATTTACACAATATGTCTCCTTTAAGAAAACACATCACAAGAAAATGTGTTTAAAGTTGACCAAAATTGTCCAGAGAATTATCAAAGCGAGTCTTTACTTGTGACCGGCGCCGCTTTTAAGATCCAAACGTCCGTACAAATGTTCACCTCTGTGTCGGGTTCAGCCCATCATTAGCAGAAGTAAACCACAAACCTCAGTAAAAATAGAAGACTCCTCGCTAAAGTTAAGGTTATTTGAAAACAGCAAGCTACCAGCAAAAGAAAAGGTCAAGTTATCAACTCAAATAGTAGCTTCATCATGTCCACTGCAAATACTGTTTTCCCCAAAACTTTATCCCCTATCCTAAGTTCCACCTGCCAGCTTAATTAAAGTATAAACATATCTATTTTCCTTTATTATTTTATGTTGTGTGGTTTTATTGCTCAAATTCTGTTGAAAATCTGACCTGAAAATTATATGTTTTTTGTTCTTATTATTGTTTTAAAGTCTATAGAGAAATTGTATGGGAAATGAACCAATTAAAGGTGCTGTACTCATTTTTTATTATTTTGAAACAGTCTTATGTATTGCTGACTTTTCTAATGCAGTCCCACTTTTCACTTTTGCCGTCCCGGGTAAAGCTAACAAACATTGGCATGCTAATGGCGCACTTCCTGCTTCTCTTAGAATAAAACACTCTAAATAAAGGCATAAAAACGCTGTTGTCTCATTTTCACCCAAATAGATGCTTTTACAAAACAGATTTTACTTTATTACTTGAAAAAAAGTCTGGTACGTGAACTAGTTCTGTTTTTCACATTTCAAAACTGTAAAAATCAGGTACACCACCTTTAACCAAGTAGTGGGCGGTCATTGTTGAGCCCCATTTAATTATTCAAGATTAAAACGCTGTAATTTTGGCTTTTCTGTTCAAATTTCAGCCCCGTCTCCACATGCACCCGTCTAACCTTCTTTACATTCCTTCACTGTGTCCTCACGTCCTCGTTTTGCTTCCTTCCCTCGTCGCCTGCGTCCTCGTCCCGCCTCTACGTCTTTCAAATCGATGGCGGATCAATGGAGCCTGTGTTGACACTCGCGCCGCTCTGAGCTCTGCAGGTGATGGATGACGACCGCCTTCTGCTTAGTGTGTGTCCTTGACCGTGAACTGGGCCAAAAGGTCAGAGGTGAAGGGTCAAAGAGAGGCGACGAGGCCCCGGGGAGTCTGGGGTCTAGCCGAGTGACCCCTACCGTGCGCGACAGGGGTCAAAGGGCACGGGATGTAAGGGATTAACGGAGCACAATCAGTCACACATGCCGGCACATCCGACATGTTCAGCCTGTCGCTCTGAAGGATTTACACTGAGAAAGTTTATTAATATTACATTATAGATCCCACAATAGAACCTTTAAAATGCTATAATTATCAGAATCAATAATTAACTGATACTAGATTTAAGATAATAAAACCAGTGTGAGAATTGCGTGGTCCTCTGACAGTCTTTTGTTTTTTTTGTTTTTTTAGAGTTTTCTAATGCATTTTAAAAATTAAAATTATTGGTTTTATAGACTTTGTGTTTATGTATTTTTATAAAATGTATGCAATGTATGTGATTTTAAGTGATTATTGATGTTGCTTTACTCAGCAGCACTTTGGATCTGTGTCATGGCAAAAAGTGTGATGTACATATAAAGTTGGATTTGATTGGAAAATCTACATTTTAAAGCACTGAAGTTTGAACGTTGTTATTTTATTTTTATTTTTTTTAATCAAGCGGAAATTAGTGTATAGTAGTTATAAGGTAATACTAAGAATTTGAAGTCTTTCTATCAAAAAACAAGGAACAATTTAGAATTCCAAGGATAGAAATGTCAGTTACTTTGCTTTTAAATTTAAAAATAAAAAAACAAAACCAACTGTTTTCTAAAGCCTCAAAGTTGTAATTTAGCTTCACATTTGTGGCATGTGTCATAAATGTGTAGATAAAATGAAAAACTATCATGTGGTTCTTTCAGTATTTGTCTAGGAAAACCTAAAAATCAGAGTTTTCCCAAATTTCCCAATTTTCCCAGTATTCTTCATCAAAAATCATTCCCTCCTGAACAAAAAATGTAAAATGCAATTATAAATGTTGCTAAATTTGGTTCTGTGTGCATTCACGTGTCAGAGCAAAACATCTTGACCAGGTTGTGGATTACTGTGAAAAAAGAATATATATATATTTTTGCTAACATATTTTAGCATAAATATGAGCTCAGCAGGGCCGTAGCACCAAACTCTGGGCCCCAGGTACAAACCTGGTCGGTGGGCCCCTAATACAAAATTTTTATGATTTATTTAACCCAGCAAATTCGTTATTATTGTTATTTCTTCATTCTTATCTACTTTTGCGAGAATATACATCGTTTCTACATACAGCTACCAATAACTCGCTAATTTATAAACATCCTGTAGTTACTGGCCTATAATATTATAAAGTACTGTTTGTTTTTGCAATAACTACCAGACCTATATCAAAAACATCTCAAAACGCATTATTATAATAAGAAAACACAGTAACAAAAAGAGAGATCACAGAACATCCATCCTCAGGTCTCTGCACTGGCTCCCTCTGAGCTTCAGGATAGATTTTAAAGTACTTTTATAGTTTTTTAAGCTCTTAACAGTCTTAGTTCAATTTATTGAGATGATCTGCTTTTACCATGAGCCCTCTCGGACACTCAGGTAATCTTTTAGCTGCGCCAAGAGTCAAAACTAAAACACACAGTGAGGTCTGTACGGCCCCCGTTTATGGTTTATGGAACAGTCTACCTGAGGATCTGACGTCTGCTACGAGTGTTCGTATCGCTAAAGGTAAACTTAAAACATGTATTTTTAATTCAAACTTAAACATGAGTTAAATTACTTTTAGTTAGGTTTTTTGTTTCTATTTACTATTTTGTTTCTATTCACTATTTTCTATTTCTATTTACAACGCCCTAATTTGTATTTCCATGCATATTTTTCACATTCAAATTTTTATTTTCTCTATAACCTGTAGGAGCTTTTTCTTTGTGTCTGTTGCTAATTGTTGATATGTTAGGCACTTTGAGCTGCAGTTTAAATGTATGAAAAGTGCTACAGAAATAAAGTTTGATTGATTGAACGTCAAATTAAAATCGCTAGTTTATTTGTTAACGACTTTGCGAACAATGATAGAGTCCTCAGATGTTGTGCATAACTTTATTTTAGTCTCTTGAGGACTTTTCTCTCAATGCATTTCAGTACAACAAAAAAAGTATAGAAAACTGCAATTGAGAAAAAAATCGTCACATGCTTTTGAGGACCCTTACCTGTCTTGGGCCCCAGTGAAACAGCCCCCTTTACCCCCCACAGTGCAACGCCCCTGCTGCTCAGTGTAAACCTTTTTGTCAAATTCTGAAAGGAGCATTTTCTAGTTAAAAAGATGAAAAACTTTATTTGTACAATATTACATAATAATTAGAACCTTTTCCATTAAACTAAAGACATGATTGAATAGAATGATTTCACTGTGTGTCACTACAGTTTCTCTTTTTGAATTGCTTTCGCCTGCAGTCATTCAAATCAACATAAAGTTATATTCTCATATCTTGTAAATTGTGACAGAAGCCTATTAGCTGAACACGCCACGTAATACTCTGAAACTGCGAATGCCACTCGCTGCAAGAGAAAGTCTATCACACATTTCCGTTCCCGCGACAAAAAAAACGTCAAAAGCTTTGTGTTGCAATATTTCCCAAGTGTTTGTCGTCTTATTGTCGTCAGATTCTGCTCTTTCTGGATGTTCCTCTCTGACCTTCAGCCCGAGGTGACAGTGATGGCCGTTTTGCTTCCTCCTGCAGCGGCGGAAAACGAGAAGCAAGATTTGTGATCAGGAAACAACTATGGAACAACTGTCCACCTGGTAATTGACGACAAAAATTAATAATGTATATATTTTAACATAAGAAAGGTATAATTTGCATAACATTTTACCAATAATTGAGTCAGATTGATCACTTTTTAAGCAAAGTGAACCGGATTCTGTCCTGACTTCGACTTCCTTTGATTGTAACATCCAATTCATATTATTTTCACTTTTATTTCACACACATTTATTCCTTGTCTGGTTGTATTTCTTGCCCATGGGCACAACGGCGGTCCACTCTCAGGTTGTGGTTTTTATCCTTCTCTGAATTGTTTCCTGTTACAAAATGAACACCATTCCCCCTCTTTGCTACTAAAGTGCAAGGTTTTCTTCTCTTTCTTCCTCTCTCTGTTTTCTCCTTGTCTTTCTGGTTTACTCAGTCTTTCTCTCTCTATCCTTTTATCTCCCTGTTTCTCCCTCTTCCTCTCTCACTCTCTCCTTCTGTCCCTTTCTCTTATTCTCCTTCAAGACCCTCTCTGCCTCCTTTATTTCTCTCTACTTTTAACTCTTTCTCCCTCCCTCTCTCTCTTCTGCTTCTCCCTCTGCTACTGTCCCACTCTATGCCTACCCCTTTTCTCTCGCTATGCTTTTAACTCTTTCCCCCTCGCTTCTTCTCTTTCTCCCTTCCTCACTCTCTGATCTCTCTCTCTGTGCTTTTAACTCTTTCTCCCTTCCTCTCTCTTTTATCCTTTTCTCTCTCTCGCTGTGATTTTAACTCTCCCTCACGTTTTCTCTTTCTCCCTTCCTCACTCTCTCTTCTCCTTCTCTCTCTGCCTCTGTTACTCTCTCCTCCCATCCCTACACCTTTTCTCTCTCTTTGCTTTTAACTCTTTTTCCCCTCACTTTTTCTCTTTCTCCCTTCCTCCCTCTCTGATCCTTCTCTCTCTCTTTCTCTCTCTGTGCTTTTAACTCTTCCTCCCTCCCTCTCTTTCTTCTTCTTCTCTCGCTACCTCTGTTACTCTCCCTCTCTCCCTACTCCTTTTCTCTCTCTTTGCTTTCCCTCTCCCCCTCCCTTTCTCTTTTTCTCCCTTCCTCACTCTCTGATCCTTCTCTCTCTCTCTCTCCCTCTGTGCTTTTAACTCTTTCTCCCTTCATCTCTCTCTTATCCTTTTCTCTCTCTCTGTGTGTGCTTTTAACTCTCCCCCACTACCTCACTCTCTCTTCTCCTTCTCTCTCTGCCTCTGTTAGTCTCTTCACCAATCCCTACCCCTTTTCTCTCTCTTTGCTTTTAACTCTTTTTCCCCTCACTTTTTCTCTTTCTCCCTTCCTCCCTCTCTGATCCTTCTCTCTCTCTCTCTCTCTCTTTCTCTCTCTGTGCTTTAACTCTTTCTCCCGCCCTCTCTCTCGTCTCCTTCTCTCCCTCTCTCTCCCTTTGCAGACGGGGGAGTACAGCGTGGTTGAGGTGGTGAGGAGGCATTTATCAGACCTCTAAGTGGCTGTAGGAAAAGCAATGCTCTCGGGGAGTCGGGCTGACAGCAGTTTTCCCCGGATCGATCTGCGGCGCTGCTCCGGTTTATGACAAAAGAGTTCGCGACACGGCAGTCACAAAGTCAATAGCGTGATAAATACTCTCCCTCCACTCGCCGCTGTCCGCCACTTTACCCAGTATTCGGCCTGACAGTTATTACTCCCGCGGTAAATCCACTGACCAGGGGCGAAGAGGGAAAGGCCCCGCGCTCCGGCTCCGAGCCCGATTTATGGACCCTCGTGGAGCAAGTTTACTTAATTTAAAGAAAAGATATAAAGCGGGAAAGCACCAAACACTTGAGCTGTTTACACCCTCGGGCTTTGAAGTGTGAGTGTGTGGATTTATGAATGTGACTGAGATGTATGTGCAGTAAACTGGAGATTAGCACGCGCATACTCCAAATCTAGGTGAAACTAAATTGTTAGGTCGAACTTATACTATAGAAGTTAAAGGGAAATTGTTCCTTTCTTTTGGACAAAGAAAATTGTATTAGCAGTGTTGCATTTGCATTTAACTAAGAGTACTGTGCTGAGTTCTGATGTTCTGGGATTAGAAAAAACAATTACAACAGTTATTTATTATTTTTGTTTCAATGAAAGTTAGGATTTCCATTTGTTTTGTGTACTTTATTGTTAATACTTAAGCATGAAGAGTGCACTGAACAAAATCTGCCTCACACTAGAACAGTGGTTCCTAAAGTGGGGGTCGGGACCCCTCGGGGGATCGCGAGGGGTGTGCTGGGGGTCGCGAGATGATTTTAAGATGTAATTTTAATGAATATGACATTGTATTTGCTCTGTTTTTTAATTAATACCAGTATCTTTTAGTCAAATAGGGTCCAATAAGACAATAAACTATTCAAATAACCAATATTAAACCTGATTTAACATGTTTTGACACTTAAAATTCCTGTTATGTAAAGCACTTTGAATTGCCCTGTGTACGAATTGTGCTCTACAAATAAACTTGCCTTGCCTTGCCTTGCCTAAAATTATTGCTACTCTCATTTTCATTTTGCTTTGGGGGTCCCAAGTCCGTTATATGGCTATTTTGGGGGTCCCGGCCAGAAAAGTTTGGGAACCCCTGCACTAGAGCACTCTCTGGCTGCAAGGAGAGCGTGCCAACCATTCTGCCAACCACAGGGTTACATTTGTAATCTGATATTATGTAAAGCAATGTTGTAAAGTAACAAAATAAATGTACCAAAAATAGGTATTCAGAATACTCATTTTAAGTAAGTGTTTTCTGGTACAGTTACTGTTTCATTTGGTGATGTTCTGCGATTACTTTCCTAAAGTCATAATATATTGGACAATACATATCCACACAGTTGAGGCATCACTGCACAGTCATATTGTACCTGCCTGTCAGCGCTCAATCCCGTCAGATCTCAGAAGCTAAGCAGGTCAGGGCCTGGTCAGTACTTGGACGGGAGACCACTAGAGCACCCGGTGCCAGTGGGACGACTGGAGGAAATGTTGTTTCCTTTGGCAGGACACTTGACCCACACTGCCTAGAATGAACGTGATGTGTGCGTTAATGCTTGGAGGGGTTGACAGGCAGCCAGTCCGTGGTTATATTAGTAACTCACCACCATTAACTGTGGAGTGAATGAATAATGCAACGTTAAGTGTCTTTGAGTGTCCAGAAAAGTGCTGTATAAGTAATATGCATTAGTATTAGTGATAAAAATAGAAAACATATGCATAAGTACATGTAAATAAATGCATAATAAACCATGAAACAAACAAAAAACTATTTTCATCCTATAGCGGGTTTTTTACATTAATGCCGAGTTTTGGGTCAATGGATTTTATAGAACAGAACAATGCAAAATAATGATGCACTGTTCTGCAGAAAATGGCATTGTGAAAGTATAATATAAGTATTTGAAGTTACTTTAGTGCAGATATTCTGTATTCTGTAACTAAATATACTCCCTAGCTAAGAACTCCCTGAATAAAACTCGATAAACTTATCTTAAAAATGATTCACAGTAAATCTACTTCAGATTACAAAAGTATGATAACTTTAAACACCACTAGTTTATACTCAACAGCCTATTCAGTATTCATTTATACACACTTTTAATAATAATAATAACAACACTAAAAACATGTATTGCACTTTTCATTACGCGTCACAGTTTACGACGGCAATGAGCGCCAACAAATTACATGCATTTTGTTTCACCGACCGACCAAAAAGGGCTTGAATTATGCCACATTCACCCAAAACACCAACATCTTTCCTCCAAATGTAGTCGAAGATGTTTAGTCGTGTCGCTCCGATCCTCTCCTCAGCCCTAATCCAACTCGTGAAATCCCTTTACACTTAAAACTAGCCTCATCCTCAAATGGATCATCAACACCAGCGACTACACGGCTCCAAATTACCCCGCTTCGTATGAATATTTTCAATTATTCGGCTCTAAATAATACAGGTCTAGGCCGGGATTAATTCATTTCTGTGCGTGTTTTGGAGTACGTTTTGAGTGGCAAGTCATTGGCTCTGCTGCGTAATCCTGTTAGAGATTGGGAGAAAAACAAAAAGATCTCATTAAGATTTAAGATGTTTTGGGATTGTCAATAAAATGTTGGCATGGTCAACACAACCTATTTAACATGGCTGCGTCCCATTTTGGCACAAACACACAACAGGCAATTTAGCTGGTGACTCTTAGCCAAGTGTGCGGGATTCTATCAGTATTTCCAATAAAGATGAGAGGAGTGTGTAGGTTTATAGACATCGGGGTTGATATTAGCGTATTTCTGCACTAATTTGCATATTCATCAATCTATATATTAAACGACTAAGAGGATTAGGGAAATGCAAGCGTGCCCAAATGAATAATACGCTTTAGCAGCAAATTTACAACAGAAACTTTACTTTGCCTGGAATGTTCCACAGTATGGCATTCAAGGGACGTTACGTAGGACCAGGACGGAGCTGCGTGTGGTGTTTCTACCGCACCAAAGTGAGCCGCAGCGCCCCGTTTGAGGGGTCTGAAGGGGGCCGCCAGAGGAACCAGCTCGCAGGTCGGTCCGCGGAGCACTTTATCGCAAGATGATTGGACAAGAGAGAACAAAAGAGAACGCAGAAAAAACAGCAAAAAACTAATATAAAGACAAAATGATCGTTCCTCACCAAACGCTGACTTGATTTCGTGATGAACCAGCGTATTTCCAAAGACGTTAACTTGATTTGTTGAGCCGACGGAGTTAGCGAAAAAAAGCTAGCACACGTTAGCAGCACTCACTTCGAAGCTGTGCATATTATATTTCCAGTGCATCCGACTCGATCCAAACCCATCTCATTTCTTACAGAGATCTTAAAACATTGCATAGAGGCACAGAAAAGTGAAATAAATGCAGAAAAAAGTGACGGAAAAACGGAAGCTGTGTTTTGTTTACTCTAGCTTTATCTTAAAGCGCTACAAATGCGTATTTACTAAACTTCTTTTTGTGAATTGCTGAGATGAAGACGATAAAGTAATTTTTTTGTTGTTTTTGTCCATATAAAACTTTTCTTGTTTTATTTTATACACTGCAAAATTAGTGTTCCATTCATATTAATACATATTTGTGTAGACTTTATTTGCTTATGGGACGTGGACAAATGGTGCGTTCAGACTTGCAAATTCACCATAAAATTGGGACAAAACCAGGACTAAACTTTGACGAGATCAGGACTAAACAACGATTAAAATGGGCTCAATTTAGGCCAAAAAGTGTGAATGCATGCACCTAATTCAATGGTTCTCAAACTTTTTCAGTCGCGACCCCCAGAATAACAATAGTTCACATTTGCGACCCCAAAACACAAAAAAGAGGCGACACCCAAAGTGATAAATTAGCCATATATCTAATGTTTGATTTTACTTTGAGAATATAGACCTAGAAAAATGACTTTGATTGGCTGACAAATAGGAATCTACTTTTACCACTGCATTTGAAGGTGTCAAGCCTTGTTTAACACTATTGTATCAGTTTTTCCCCATCATCGGGGACCCCTGGAAATCATTCTCCTAGTTTAAGAACCACTGTCCTAATTCACTGGTTTCAAGACATATCTGAGTCATATAATTTAGCTTGCAATAAGAAAATCAGTTCTACGTTTTGCGCTGTTCTCACTCTAGTTCTCAACACTGGAAATGCTTTATCCGCTGTGGAAGTAAATGACACGGGGTTATTCAAACACTGAAAACAGTCCAAACGCACGTCTCATCAGAGCAAACCTTCAGACCTCTGCCGCGCTGTACTTGTGTGCGAGCAGCAGCTGGATGTGAGCGTGCGGCAGGCAGGAGAGGCACCAGTAAAAGGGTGATTTTGGCCGGAGGGAGGCTGTTGATGTTGAGGATAAGTGGCCCGGACCATAGAGAAGCCAGGGTTTCATTCACACCTGGCGTTAAACTGCGATGCGTCTCTGGATATCCCATTCAGACAATAAAAAACACATGGTGATGGTTGTGTGAGACGAGGCAGCGGCGCCGGGGGCTGAACCGCCACCAATTTTCACCAAACTGCAGCGTTTTACCACATTCGGACAAGGTGTCATATTGTCAGCATATCCAAAAGTGAATATGGGTAAGGTGTTATTGCAGGATGTAAGCTGTAGTATCATATGGGCAACGTGATTCAAGTGGTTTGTGTTACTTCTGCTGACGTCTGTGTTTGTTTTTGTCCTCCCTGCGTGAAGTTATACAGCGCTGTAACGTAAATATTGTCGTTTTTAAACTAGAAATGGGATTTAAGCTTTGTCTTTTGTCGTTTTGAATAAGAGAGAAGTTGGAAAATTGCGTTGGCTGCAGTTTTTTGCAAAAACAAGACATTAATCAATTGAAAATCCTTTATTTAACCGCCAAAATGAAGGAGATTGCATTTGGCTGTTCAAAAAAATTAAAACTAAACTGGGACTAAACCCCATGAAACAAATTGCAACTAATTTAAAAGGAAACGTAAAGGGGCTGTACCAGATTTTTATTGTTTTGAAGTTGTAGTTAATTATAAAGTCTTTACATCAGTCAGATGCATCGCTCACTTTCCTAATACAGTCACGGCATCCTAAATATTCACTGCCATGAGTTTAGAAGCACTTTTCATGAAGCTCAAATCTAGAGGGACAGTCCCAGGTAAAGCTAACAAATGCTACCGATGCACTTCCTGCTTCTCATAGAATATAACGCTCCATAAATTGAAATTTGACGTTGACATTGTGTTTTATTAACCATGTCTGTTTGTCCGTTTTATTGCCATTTTGACATCATGGCCGGGGACTACAGATGAAAAATAGCCTCTTTGGCTAATTCTGGCTGTTTTATTCATGTTTTATTCATGTGTTTTATGAAATTGCACTGTCCCCTTTTGGAAATAAACTAAACTCAAACTCATAAATAGATGAAGAAAGAAAATGAGACATTTCATTCTCCACAAAGCAGGAAGTGCGTTGTTAGCATGCTAATGTTGTTAGCTTTGCGTGACGGCAAAACTCACTCTGGCGTTGAAAAGTCGGAAAAGTGCTTATAAACCAGGGCTATTCAACTCAAGGCCTGGGAGCCAAATCTGGCCCTCCAAATGATATTATCTGGCCCATGACTTATCTTCTAAATGGATTTTTTTGTTTTATCATATTGTTTTCCAGTTTAATTCTGGGTTAGCACTAGTTTGGACCCAGTTTGGTGTTGGTTTTGTACTTGTTTAATTCTGCTTTAGACATAGTTTGATTCAAGTTTGGTCCTGGTTCAAACCCAGTTAGTCTTATCTTAGTTTAATTCTGGTTCAGTACTGGATTTGGCAATTTTCCAGAACAATGTTTGTGGACATTTTGCATTTTATTTTTTTGACTTTTTTTTTCAGATAACAAAAAAATGTAGTAGTAGTAGTAGTAGCTGTAGTTATTTTACCCCTATGGAGACAGATCTACAGTTGGGAATGTTTTGTAAAAGTGGCGTGTTGTGCACCTCCGACCCAGAGGCTATAGCCCTCCATAAAATCTGGCCCTCAGGAAAATTAAGTTGAACAGCGCTTTGAATAATGAGGCTCAGAAGGCATTAGATAAGTGACGTATACAACTGTTGCATTAGGTTTAAGGCGATCTGGTCTCAGGTTTTGTACCCACCTCAGACAAGAAAAGAAAAGAGGGGACATGTAAAACAGAAGACAGAGAGGAAAGGAGAGCGTGGTATTAAGGCGAGACACTACAGGCAAAACAAATTTTTTTCAATCTTCTGTTTTTTGGTCAGTTTACTCTCTCAACATATAGACTTTCATGTGGAAACAACAGACGTGTCCAATCTGCTCCTGAAGATGTTTTATTGCTTCATTAATCCACTTCATCCATAGATTTCTCTGGGACATTGTAACTTCAAAGGCTGTTTTCTTAAAACACATTTTTCTCCCCTCAGGACATAATGATCACCACTTAAAGTAGATCCTACACCAAACTGTAGAATGTTGGACTGAAGAAGATTTTGACGAAACGTACATAAGAACATTTTGACATCTAATTCTAAAACTTATTTATTAAAGTTTTAAGTTGAAAAAATTAGGCGAAATGTGGAATTTTACGGACAATTTTCAGTCAAATATAGTTTACTCAAAAACTAAATAAGATATTGAAAATCCCTCTGTAAAGTGTATTGTAACTAATATTTGTACAAAATGAACCAAGAAATTTAAACCTTGTTGTCCATTTTTCAGATTTATATGTCCCAAAGATGTGTAATTATGGCAATTTTTACACCTAAAATGACTCCACATGAAAACATGAAATGATGAAAAACTTATTTTACTTACTTGTAATATTTTTTTTTTTTACATTTATTTGATTAAACTACAGGGGAAGTTTCAAATTGTAATCTTTAAATTTAAGATTTTTTCCTCTTCACCTGCAGTGTCTCACCTTAATAGAGTGCAGACCGGAAGAGGCGTGCAAGAGGTGTCCTCCTGCTCCCGAACCTAATATAACTAAACTTATCTTCATTAAACGGCGTGCGGCCGTGTTTTGTTTTGTTTCTGTATTTCTTTCCCCTCCTAATATTAATTAAACAACTGTAGAACTTAACAGTGGGAGGAGGGACGGGTCCAGCCTCAAACGGAGAGAAAAGAGAGCGAGCATAATGCCACGTAGACAGCAAGATGAAGGAGATATTTTTCTTTCCAAGTTTGTCTTGAGGTGATACAGCGTGCCATAATTAATTACCAGAGACAGGTACGTATTAAAAACAATATTGCAGCTCAGCCAAAGCCTCGGAGGTCTTTGCACCAATAAAAAGAAGAATTCATCAGATGCGAGCCTGTCCAAGCCGCGGCACCCTGAAAGGCGAGACGATGCCGCGCCTGGTTAATTTATATCAAAATCTCGGCATAAATTGGAAGGCTGTAAAAAGTCCCAATTAGCCATCTGCGATTGTCTCGAGGAAAGTTGATGTATGGGTCTATCAATACACAGCAACTGCAGGCGGAACAGCGAAATGCCCCGCCGTAATCCAGGGTGCACATGGCCGATGAGCACCCGTGTAGGATCCCCGGGTGATTTTACAGAGCGTTAGGGAGAAGGATGTGTGAGAAAAGCCCGGGCGAGCGCGGAGGTAAAGGGCCAGATGACGTTCGCTCTTCACTGTTTATCCGCCGTAAAAGTTTGACATGGTGCTTTGGGTTTTATCGCCCGGTTGTCAAATACGTTATGAGTGATGTGGCGAGGTTAAGGCAGGAATGTTTTGAAGTGCGGAGGGAGAAGAAGTTTGTGGAAATATCAGGAGGTGATGAAGACGTCAAAGTGCACAAGGGTGACCTGCTAAGTACAGGTGGTCGTGAGGTTAAGTGTCCATAACTTTGACCACCCAAAACCTACCTGCGCACAGTCGTCCTCTCCACCAGCTCCTACTGTCTGTTCATGGGTCACTGATCACCAATGATGTGCTGGAGTGTGTGGCCAGGCTTCAACAATTTAAAACCACTTATAGACTTCCAGGCTGCACTAATGTTTCCAAATGTAATGCACTGACTGTGAAAACTATGTCAGCTATACTTAAAGGGCCTCTGACAGGTTGGACCACTCATTTGACTAAAATGAAGTTAAGATAAATAGATTTCAAAGTTTGCTAAAATAGATCACACATTTTTAGCGGTTTAGCAATTTGTTTAGGTTTTTAATTTTACTTCCTGTTTGTGCTGACATTGCACTGGGAAATTACCATAGCAACCATCCTGTACGGACAAAAACACATCTAATTTCTAACTAATCTTATTTGACACATAAACATACATGTGGACATCTTTATTTTGATTAATTCATGTTTAAAGGGTCAAAAAAGTCGTTTATTTTGTGTAAATTATGCATAAACCTTGTCTCAGTTGTGTGATGTCATCATTTTGTTACTTCCTGTAACTTTCTACAGATTTTTTTGATTTTTCGCCACAAATGGTTACCTGATTGGTGTAAAACTGTAATTTATATTTACAACAGGTATTAATACACCAAATAAAGTCAAAATTAAAAAATAGTTAAAACCTGTCATATGCACTTTAATGGACGTATACTATACCATACGTCCATCAGATTTTACTTTCAGATTTAAAAATAAACATGTGTCCCGTACACTGTTGGCCTCATTCTGTAAACACTCGTCTGAACAGGAGATCGTCCTCAGGAGCAGCTCTCGGTGCCTCCTTAACGAAAAACTTTGGACAAAGTCATTCTGCACCAGGCTCTGGGGTGATGTTCCTCTCTATTTTAGGTCAAGCAGCTCTGATACCCATTTTAAAAAACAGCGTACAGACTTTTCTTTACTGAAGGCTACATTTCACTGACCCTGAACTACAGCGTGTGTGGATATTGAAGTGTTTTTGTTGTTCCTCTGCCTTCTTTGCAGCAGAACAGCTTTAAACTGAGTCAGGCCTGATGAATGTATTTTTCCTGTATAAAATACAATTTATTTAAATCCCAAAAGACAATAATCAAATGTTGGTTTATATTTGTGACTATCTTAAATCCCCAACATGTAAGATTTCAATCGCAACATAGACTCAAGTGCAGGCAGTAAGTCAGCTCTGTGGAGGAACAAGCCCCTTCACAAACCTGACTTGTAACATTTCTGGTGGAGGATCTGCCACCTCACTTTGCCTTCTTACTTCAAACATTCCACACAATGGCGTAAAACTAAACCATCTGTAAGGAGCTGAGCAGGAATCACAGTGTGTATCTTTTCCAGTAGAGTTCTTCGTCTGTTTGTCTCTGTGGAGAGGTCATCGCTTTACACAGTTACTCAGCATGGCATTAAACTTATACTATTCATTAAAGGGGACATATTGTGCATTTATTATTATTATTATTATGCACATATCCAAAGTTGCATTTTTACAGATTCCTGCACGTTTGAGTTACGCCTGATGTACACCGACTCCGGTCCGGCTCCGGTTCGGGACCCGCGCGGGTCCCGCAAGACTTAGAAAGTGCTTAAAATCAATGCGCCCTGTCACACCGACCTCGGAGCTCTGCGGCCGCGGGTCCGGCAGCCGCGCGGGTCTCCGGAAAGAATCCGCAAGAAGTCTATTTTTGCCGGACGCCGCAGCGGTCTGGTGCGGCTTTCATGTCATTTGACGAGTGCTCTCGCGCGAAACCACGTGAATCTACGTGGCTTTCGTCAAAAACGGACCGCAGTGAACCGGAGCTGGTGTGACAGGCGTCTGCAAGAGACCCGCGCGGGTCCCGGACCGCGACCGGACTGGACTCAGTGTACACTAGGCGTTAATCCTGTTTTGTCCTGCAACTGAGGCTCAAGTGCTCAGAAAAGTCCTGTTTTCACCTACCCCCTATCTCCGCCCACATTATGATTATTTGAAAAATGCAGACTCTGAATGATACATCGAAGGTTCCAAAATGTCACACTTTTCACCTTTCAAAACTGAAGACGTGTAACTGAGAGACCAGTCCTTCCACTCTGTTGCCCCCAGACTTTGGAACGATCTTCAGCTCTGCCTGCGCTCATTAGACTTGCCAACAACAACAGAGCCAACTCGAAACTTTGTTTTTTGCTTGGGCATTTTAACTTCAGCAGACTAAAGGACTGATTGGACTGTCATACTGTTGTAAGTGTCTTTTGTTTTTCTGTATTTTAACTTTTTGTTGTGAAGCAGGTTGTCACTTTGTGGTCTATGAAAGGTGCTATACAAATAAACCTTGCTTGCTAAATGACAATCTGCTGCTTGTTTCAGTGAAATGTCACAATAGAGGCGGGGCTTATCAGTTCTGCAGTTTTGAACAGGAAGTCAATGAACCTGTTTCTATTATTTATTTGATTAATACGGCGTTTTACAGTGAGCAAAATGTAAAATGATGATCAGCTTATGTTACAGTTCAATGCTGAGTACCTGTAAAAAGGCAGAATATGTCTCCTTTAATGCTGAAAAAACTGTGAAAAACATGCATTCTGCCGTGAACAGACTCGCCTCTCCACAGATCTGACCTGTAACTCGGCCTTGTGGCGTCCCCCACTTGTCTCCCTGAAGTTGTGGCCCGTTCGAGGCCGTGAGACAAGCAGACGACACACAAACGTACATAAAGAGCGCTCCCTTCACCTGCCGACGGCTTTAATCACATTGTCACTTTAAACCTGGAGATGGTGTGATTTTAAGCCGCACATTTGGCAGTCGTCCACGCCGTCCCAGGTTACTGTGAGGCGGCTCGCTCCTCTTCCTCCTCCTCCTCTTCCTCCTCACACAGATGGCAGCAGCAGAACTTAAGTCGGCCTGTGTGTGCTCAGTTTGCGTGGCGCACTCGCTGATCCGTCACCAAACCACGAGAGCCGACAGGAGCGCGAGGAGGAGACAGGGACGCACCCGCCGTGTCTTTAACTGCACCTGCCAACGCAGAGAAGCCAGCGGAAGTGTGCGACTGTTCTACGATCTGAAGTACACGCGGCGTTTATGGAGGTAGCAGTGGCACAGACTGGGCAACTTTTATTTAATTCATTATTTTTTCTTGAGTGGATTGATTGCAATGTAACGATATATTTTTCTTGATTAAAAATATGGAATTTCATCTTAAGTTTAAAACAGGGACAAATATTTTAAGGTGAGACTCTGCAGGTAAATAGGAAAAAAAAATCGAATTTAAAGATAGCAATTTGAAACTTCTCCTGTAGTTTACTCACTTAAATGTAGTTTGTATGTAATGTTTTCATGTAGAAATAAGGTATTTTATGTGTAAAAACACCCAAAGTTGCACATATTTCAGACAATTACATCTAAAAAATGGACAGATCTGACTAAAAAATTTTAATTTTGCCAAACTTTTTTGGAATTAAACTTTAATAAATCAGTTTTAGAATTAGATATCAACAAATCCTTCAGAACGTTCTGTCAAAATCACAGTTTGATGTGTGTAGGAGCTACTTTAAGGCTGATTTTTATGTCTTTGTAGGAGAAAAATGCATTTTAAGAAAACCGCCTTTGAAGTTACAATGTCCAATAAAAAATCTACTGATAAAGTGGATTAAATTAAATAATAAAACATATTTAGGAGCAGATTGGACAACAAAAACAAAACAAAAAATAAATAGATAAATATAAATAAGAAAGAAAGAGTTGACAGTGAAAGAATGTGTCAAGAACAAGTTGTTGTTGTTTTTAGGTCACTGTATTTTAACCTTTTATTCTTAGAAATATCTCTTTCAAATTCACAAATAAAAGTGTGTTTATTCCAAATATTTGGAGTTTATTAGACTGAGGTGAAACAGTTAACCCCGACAAGTGTGTTCATTCATTCACACTTTACATTCTTCAGTTGCAGGTCAAAACACACAACGATTATCAGGGGAATTTCATTTTGCACATTCTAATATCATAAAGCCTCTTCCCGTCTCGTTCTCTCTGAATTCTTGTCTGATACAAGGTGCGTTAAATGCCACAATATGGAACGTTACAGACAAAGCAATGATGAGTCTAAAGGTAAAAACTTTTCTGGCGCAAATCCCAACCGGAAACTTTACATTTTGTGCCTTTAATGTAAGAAGTAAGTGTTTGGAGACAAGCAAAAGTTACAAAGTGTATCGTTAAGACAAGCCACTAGAGGCAAAAAAACGTGTCCAAACAGCTCCTAAATATGTTTTATTATTTCATTTAATCCACTCCATCCATACATTTCTCTGGGACATTCATTGTAACGCCATGTATCCAAATGTACTCTTCTCTCAAAAAGACATAAAGATGAGCCTTAAAACAGCTCCTACACACAACAAACTTAACAAACATGTGCTTAACCAGATTTTGACAGAACGTACAGAATGATTTGTTGATATCTAATTCTAAGTCTGATTTGTTTTAAGTTTTAAGTTAAAATTTGAAGTCGAAATTTGAATTTTTGTACACATTTTCAGTTAGATATAGTAAACTAATTAAGGCCCCCTCTGCACATTTTCTTGTAACTAATATATGTACAAAATTAATCAAGCAATTTAAACCTGATTCTGTGCATTTTTTCAGATTGAAATGTCCCAAATCCGTCCAATTTTGCCCATTGTTGCACATAAAATGTCTAACTTTCTTACATTTATTTGACTTCTTCTACAGTAGAAGTTTAAAATGTATATCTTTACATGTAACTTTTTTTTTTCCAATTTGCCAGTAACGTCTTATCTTGGTTAAATAAATAATAATCTGAAACTGAAATGTTTTGTTGCATAGTCCATTAATCATTGTTAAACTTTAATTTTCTTAAATTTGTTCGTATCTTTCACAACTTAGCTTCGAGTATTAAGGCCATTACACAAACAACTACAGCTCTTTATTGTGTTTTCAAACTTCATTTTAGATTTGAGTCTTGATGTGCAGTTTTAATCCCTCTAAATCACCTTTGGGAGACTCCAAACACCCGCCTGCTGCCATGAAAGGGTTAAGCTGCGCCTCTAGGGACCATTTAACTCTGACAAGTCCAAACTCCTCAAACCAATTCCTCCAAAATGATGGACGCTCAATAACATTTGGCCATTTCCACTTTTCCTGTCTTCCCTCCCCTCTCCTCTCTCTCACCCTCCCTCCCGCCATGACTTCTTTTCTTATTTTGGTTTTGGGGGGATTCCTGCGAGTTGAAAGGCTGCGGCCCTCGCCCTCTGTGCCTTATCACTGTCTTTAGAGCTTGCGAAAACTTGGCGGCACCTTTTGGTTTTTTTTTTCCGAAAGGAGGAGGAGGAGGAGTAGAGAGAGTGTGGAGAAATAGCATTTGGGATTATAGTTCTGAGGACAAACCTGACTATTCACACTTGGCATTAGCAAGACAGCCCGGGTACAAGAAGGATATTTTTTATTCCCTTCAATTTAACTTTAATTACTCAAATCTCGGCGAGGGCACACAAGAAAAGCCCGAGCATTTGTGTCTGGAAGATTAGCACACTGCCCTGCCAAGTCCTTCCCGGCGCTGCATCGTTAGATAGAATTCAAATTCAAATCCAGGCTAAAGACATTGCAGCTGTCGCCCCCCTGGCCTGAAAACCCCGTGGATCAGGAGCGAGCTGTCCTCCCTCCTCCCTGCCTTCCCCACGAGGAGCCTAATCCTGCCTCCTTCTCTGTCGCTCCCTCTCTCTCTGATGACTCTGACAGCCAAAATAAAGCCATTAAAGCCTCCCTGAAATAATTAGTAATTAAAAATATAAAATTGGCTTGTTTTGTGTTTCCTTGGCACCTCTCCTCGGGCGGAGAGGAAGTGGCTGCTGTGTTCATAGGTGTCAGGGGTAATGTGCCGCTCCCGTCTTTATTAAGTCGCCTCATGGACAGATCAGGTTCAACAAATGCTCCTCCTCTCTCTGTCTCTCTCTCTCTATCGCCTCTTCACAAACTTGCCGGGCATTTCTCCGCTCATGAAAGTTTGATGCCTGAGTAGTGCGTCTTAGTGGAGTGTGTGATACCGCAGAGTGTCATTGGGTTTGTTTAATCTTGACAGTGTACAGACGCCTCATCCTTTCCCTCCTCATATTCTTGTGTCTGAAGCCTCTTTGGAGCGAGCGCCACAGGAGCGTCTAAAATCCGCACTAGTAGTTCGCCTTTCACCCGCAGTTGACTTGACTAACACCTGCTCTGTGTTGGATAAGTTGTGTGCTTATCTGCAGACGGAGAGCAGACCTCCATTATCGCAGGTTTGGGGCAGATACCCCCGCGGAGCCGTAGGCCACAAATGATAATCCACGCTGCCACAACGCCAAAATCCCGCTAACGCGATCCTAAATTGACAAAACCCTTGGATTCTCTGGACGAGGTTAAGCCTTATATTAGTGTGACAGTAGCGGGGATAAGGTTCATCAGCCTGGTGCCACTCGTGCCTCCTCAGCGCTGATGTCCTTTTGGTTATCTCCCACTGTTAATCCTGCGCACACTGCCATGCAAAACAGGGGCGCAGGGTTCACCATCCTCGCCTTTAAATCTTTAGGTAATTTCCTCATAAAGTCATGTGGTTTGGTGAAAACAGAGTCGACAGCTTTAAGCTCCAGAGGTGCAACTAGTTATTTGACTGGCCCTGAGTCCACATCCATGAGCGCAGTAATTGATTGGCGTGATGGAATTAAGGGGAGACTGAGCAGAGCTGGCACTGCTCTGATACATTAAATAGCTGGCATGGCTCAGTCAGGCATCTGATTACGATTTCAAAGACTCAGACCTGGATCTGATTAAGAACTGCACAGGCTCGAGGAAAGGCCTTCGAGTCTCCATAGGCGTCCAGAGAGATGCCAGTGAGCAGTGCGTCCTGCATGAAGTCACGGCATGACACTGTCCACACATCCATTAAAGAGGCCTGTTCAGAGCGGCCTAATACACTCTGTTAGAAAAGGGATGTGTCCTGAATTAGGCCTGTCACGATTACACATTTTAAAGCACGATACATTGCTGCAGAACAATACTGCGATAAACGATAATACTGAAACTACTTTACGCCTCTGACACAATAAACAATAAAGCAGGAGATTCCCGTTGAACCATTTTCAAACATCATCAATAGACATAAACTCCAGAAAATATACAGCAGAAAGTTACTTATTCAACTCTCTACAGCTGAAATCTTATCATATTACACAAAACTTACCCAAAACCTCCGCACAATTGCCAAGAAAATGTGCACACTTGCTGCCATGTGACCTATTCTTAGAGTTAGAATAATGCATAGTTAAGGTCCTAAAGTCTCCTGAAGAAGTTTACTTGTCCTGGCTTCCGCTGTGATTTCGGAGAAGCCGCGAGAGCCGAGTTAATAACCCTGATTGTGCCGCCTCCATCCTCCTCTGCCCCCTCACCCTCTCTCTCCCCGCCGCTCTGGCCTGAGGGAGGGGATAGCGATTAATATCTGCCTAACTTGTTACCTAATTCATTATGGAATAGCAGTTAATTTGATTTGATATTATTTTAATAAAATTCTGTAATATATTAGATTGTTTCAGGCTATCAGAATCATTTTCCAATTATTACAGTTACTCAAGCAAGTCCGACTTTTTTCCCCTCCTTTGTGGCGAACGGCAGTTGGTCTGTCTGTGAATACATTAGCTGCTACAACTCCATTTCAGTGAGTGAAGGGAGACTTGACTATACCTTCTGCATGATTACACCCAAAATATCATTAGCGCTATAGATCCACTGTGTGTAGTCGGAGATGGGAATGTGACCGACACTGCAAGGTACCTCAAATGTGTTATACTAGACCT
Source organism: Rhinogobius similis (assembly GCA_019453435.1). Classification (NCBI taxonomy): domain Eukaryota; kingdom Metazoa; phylum Chordata; class Actinopteri; order Gobiiformes; family Gobiidae; genus Rhinogobius; species Rhinogobius similis. The sequence continues at coordinate 17,116,853 of CM033638.1, forward strand.
ATAATGTAACCGGATGAATAAAATCAGATTTCTCCCCACGCTAACAGGCTCACACTTGTGTTTTGGCTTTTCCTTAATTAGTAACATGCTTCAGTAACCTTGCCCTTTCCAAGGAGGCGAGGCACAGTGGACCCAGCTCAAACGGACATGATCTAAGCCCCAACGAGATACAAACGCACCTCTTGCTGCCCCCGCCTCGCCCAGCCATCAGGAACTATCACAGAAACACAGTAATATCTCAATAGGGGAAACGTGGGGTTGCAAAGGTGGAAAAAACAGCTTATAAAACGCCACAAGCCGGTCTGGTCTATGTAAAGAGATGGTTTTACAGCACGTATGACCTCATGGTTTCCCCGCAGGAGTTCCTCGTGCCCCGGCTTCAACCAGCTGTTATGGGAAATAAGATGGCGTCAACCCAGAAAGCATTTAGGAGAAGGAGGTCGCATGGGGTGGACATGTTAAGACTGATGAAGTTGGAAAAGTGCTGGAGAAATTGTGTTTTTTTGAGGTTTTGGGACTGTCCGGTTGATTAGAAATGTTGGACTGAGATTAACAAAACACTGTGGACTGGTTTTGATGTCGCTGTCACACTCGATTTCAGAACTACGGTATGTTTTTGAGCCTCAAAACACCTGCCATGGACACACTAAATGGATAACTTTGGAAGGTATTCTTGTTGGCTGAGAGGAAGGCCATCATCAAAAAATTAGATGACAAAACCAACAATTAAAGACTGGATTGAAGTAGACATTAGACCTTTGGAATCATCTAATTTAACAGACTTTGGACTTGATGGGACGTATTGGTTGTACAGTTTGTGCTGTGTTTTTCTGACCTTTTACTTTTCATTTTTCTGTTATTTTTGGTTGTTGTTTATATGGTTTTGTAAAACTGAAATATAAAGACTGATACTGTGTATAAAATTGGAAGAAAAACAAAGTCAAGAGCAGAAAATCTGATGCCACAATTTGTTGCTGGTCAAAGGTGCACGGTGTAACTTTTCTGGTGATGGTTGTGGGGGTTCCAACACTTGCTTGACTCCATGATAGATAGATGCTTTTTTTTGCGTATCTATCTAAGGAACCTTGTTTAATACTACTGGTTGGACAGTACAGTTTTACGCACGTCAAATAATCGCTATCACGCTACGCATCGCTCAAATTAGGGCGGAGTTCTCATTTTTCAGCGTCACTGAGCGTCTCCAGCCTTTCATCAGGAAACACAGGAACGAGGAAGTTATCTAAACACATGACACGTGACTCATAAAGGAGTAAAACTTAAGAAAGGCTTGGTGTAAAATGGTCCAAACTTTGAGTAATAATGCATACTACTTCTATAGCGCTTTTCATGACACTCAAAGTCGCTTCACATTTGCATTATTCTTTCACTCCGGTGGTAAACAACATTTAATAAGTGAGCTATATGAAACAGATTTGTGTCTAAACAGCAGGAGGATGCACAGGCTGGCAGGGGGCAGCTCTATCATCTTTGGTGTAAATTGACACTTTTAACATGCAGCTTTGCCTACGTTCCATGTCGCTGGAGCTGCAGGTGTATATTCTGGGTAAGAATGCATGTTTTAAGCACCTTTAAGTGATTAGTGAAACCTTCAGGTGGTCAAGAATTCCACTTCGAATGACCATGCTGAGAAACACCTCAAGCAAGACTTTATCTCATGAGGTTGAACACAATACCAAGATCTATCGTATTGCAATTAAATGCCTGAAAGAAACTAGATGCAAAAAATGTACAGTATAGTAATTACTTAACATAGGTGCATGTTTTCTCACAATCACTAGTTATACATTTATGATGACCTCTACTGCCAGCAAGCATTAACCTCTTTTTATGCTATGCTGTGCTCTTATAATTGCTATAAAGTTAGTAGATAAGCTGACATTATAATATGCACTTACAGAATGTCCTTGTGAGTCGATGCTTGCAAAGTTGATTGTGAAATCGTTTCTTAGCTGTCCACCTCTCGGAGCGAAATAGAACACGTATAATTACCCAACACTCACACAATAGCTGAACTATGTTGACCTTGACGCGTTTGATTTGACCACAAACAGGATTTTTGTCTCATGACTTGTCCGGCGGCCTCTGATGTCTGCGCCAAAGGGTTGCCCCAGGGCTCCAGCTTAGGGCCGGACCAGTTTTCATCAGTTCCACCTTTCTAAATCTCGTTATTCAATCTGACAAGCCACTGGCAACTTTCCAGACACATACCAACGCCGTGCCAATGTATGCAAACTGTTTCTTCTATGACAAGTTCACTTTTCCTCTGCCAATGTTTTTATCTCCTTTATTGCCTTCTCCTTTTTTCTCCCCACAGTCAGCGCCGTTATCATGATTTATAGAAGAGTCCATTTTGTTTTGGGTTCCTAGACGCTCAAATCAAAGTACCTCTGCTGTACTTTATCTTGGTTTATTGCGTACTCCTCCTCCTGGTCAGTTAAATGTATTTAAGTGTATATTTAGATAAAAATAGTCCCTCGCCTGCAGATTTCATTGTTTTCCGTGTCATTGATGAATCTCTCTTTTTGATAGTTACTTACTGCGAGGAGAAAAATGCAGGCAGGGCTGTGCAGTTATTACGAGGGGGAAAAGCAAAAGCACCTCGCTCTTGGTATAAAAGGAATCAGATTATTTCACCTTGCTATTAAAGTAAAGCGTTTCCAGTATGTTCACCACTACTCTGACATTCAATTAACACGTCAACAGTATTTTGGTCACTATTTTAAGCTTCAGTCTGCCCAGAAGGCTGGAATGTACCTATCGAATGCCCGGCACTCCCTTTTCTCTCACACTTGAGGACAGTGCGAGGTCACAGAACCAGTTTTAAGCCCTGAAGCACATTTACAAATATTCTTGTGCTTTTTATGCAAAGTGTAATGACAAGCCACATATTCGTCTTTTGACTTTACAAATAATGTACAGGTTAGATTGAGTCAGTAAGTTAAGACATTTTGCATGATATCTTGGTGGAGCTGTCTATAATTCAATGGGAGATTTACTGTTTTTGAAAGAAAGAACCAAACTAAAAACCTGACAAACCTGCAAACACTGATTGTAGTCTGGGTCCATAAACCTGTGCTTTTAAACGTATGGCTTGAATAATCACTTTTTGAAGCTATTATATATATTATTTATATATTTGAAGCTATTATATATATATATATATATATATATATATATATATATATAGCTATTATATATATATATATATATATATATATATATATATAGCTATTATATATATATATATATATATATATATATATAAATAAATAAACGAACAATAAAATTTAGGGCAGTTTTTGGTGTGGCTATCTATTATTATTGAAATAATTGTAAACTAATTCAGAAATAGAATAATTCTTGACTAGTCTATATAGGTTCCAAAGCATGCCATAAGCTGTTTTGTGATTCAAATTGACCCACAATTGCATGAAAATGATGTAAATTTTGTTAAAAAAAAAATTGTGTATTTGATGTACACATTCTTGTTCATTAATGTACTCCAATACAATTCTCAAATGGCTTCACTTCATCTCGGTCAAATTTAGTAAAAATCTTTTCATCACGTGATTTTTGTGTTGTAATCTACTAATTGATTAATCAAAAGAATAATCTCTAGGCAAAATCGATTACTAAAATCATTGTTAGTTGGAGCTCAATTGGATTTTTACTTTTGAAAGAAAGAACCAAAGTAAAAACCTAAAATTCCTGCAAACACTGATCATAATCTGGGTCCATAAACCTGTGATATTAAATGACCTTTCAACTGATAAGAGTCACTGGTTTGAGTTATGCCATCACTTTTTGAAGCTAACGTTAACCCTTGAAGTTGACTTGGATTGGTCTAGGGCTGCAATAAGTAACTGATTAATTGCAACTACATGATTACTTAAATGATTTAGATTTTTGATTATTACAGATTGACTTGGAAGGAGAAAACATCACATTTCATTACATTACGTTTCTGAAATGTGCCAGTCACATCAGAAAAAAAACATTCACAGAAAGCTAGCATTATAAATAGCATTACAAAATGGCACTAAGAATAAAAACAATTGAAGAAGTGTAAAAGACATTAATCAATGAATTAATGTATTAGTAACTGTCAACTAATCAATTATCAATCATTAACTGGTCTATATGATTCTTAAATGTGCCATGAGCTGAGAAAAGAAGTTTCTTAGCCGCAGAAAATGTGTAAATAGCACACTGTTGTGCATAAATGTACTCCACCAGGTCCTAAAACGACTTCACTTCAGCTTCATCTGGGTCAAATTTTGTAAAAACATTTTAATCACATTAATCACAATCAATTTCTAGTAATTATAAAGATATTCACCACAAACGAGGACAAAACATGATCTGGCGGTTAAGAAAAGTTTAGAAATTAGCAAAATTGCATCAATTTTGTTTGGATTAGGTCCACAAAATTGACACAATTATCTTGGTGGTTTAAACTTCTTTCATCTGACAACAATCATGTCTGCATATTTAAATAATACTAACACTTTTTAATACTATTGTTGGCAAAAAAATAGGGATAGGAGGTTTATTGGTGCTAATATTGGTATTGGTGATACATAGGAATGTTCGGGGATGATTTGAGCTTCTGTTCCCATTGAAACTAACTTATCTACATGCTATATTGTTGGAAAGCGTATGTTTTTCCACCAAATGTTTATTGCATTAATTCCACGCTCCAGTGTAAACTAATAAAGCAACACAGGACAATCAATAAATGAAAAACGAGCACAGACAATTAAGAATTTGTTGCTTTTATTGAGGTTACGGGGTTCAATCAAGTACTCCTTGTTTGCAAATTCAGATGTTGGCTGACGAGATAAAAGTTAGACCATAATTTACCATAATTCTGACTTGTCCTCCAGTTCAGTATTAAATCATTTGCTCTTCAGAATGATCACAATAACACGCACTGTCTACCTGCTATTTCAACAGTCTCAACGCGCAACCGGCATTTCAGACGGACAAAAAAACCTCAAAAGAATACAAGGAAAACATGAAAACGCACCTTTGTCTAAATCAGGTAACAATGGAGCTCTGTCTGTCAAGCCATAGCATAAAAGCGGTGAGATGCACCCTGCTGTTTGGAAAGATTTAACAGAAAAGCAAAAGAGAGAGAATACGGACTGGTGCGGGCAGATGACGTCTCATGATTTATGCCGTAAGGACACTGGTGAACAATGGCCAGAGTCCTTCCGTAGAACAAAGAGCGGCTGCAGAGGAGAGGCGCGGTGAGATGCTGTCACTTAACTCTGGGTAATATAAATGGAAAGGAGCCAGATTTGAGTTCCTGCTTATACAATGCCTGCGTGTTTGTGGATTATGCTGAGTACAGTCTGGCGTGCTCGCAGCAAAACATTTAGTTTGTCATCATTCATCAAAGCACCGTTGTGTCTATGGGTATACAAACTAGTATAGAGTGGACTCGCAACAGGGCTCTGCGATAATCGAATTTTAATCAAGATTCATTGCTAATTGTTGATTATATATGTTTTTTTTGTGCGTGTTTTTTTCCTCAGTTGGTTCATAGTTCATAGTTTGGAGCAGAGTTCAGACTTTGGAGGAATGAATTTGACTGTTTGTTTTGTTTTTGATGCTACTGATGAATGTGATATGTTTAGCTTGTCTGTCCCACGTGTGAGAACTGACTGGGCAAAGAGGGCTTTTTCTTATGCTGCTACCACAACCTGGAATCCCCTCCAGTCAGAGTGGAGGTTACGTGAATTGGTCTCTGTTAGGTGTTTTCTCAGGTCAAGTTTGAAAAACAAAGAGCGTTAATGTTTAAAAAAAAATGTCACTTCCTTTGAATTTAGATTTTGTTTTTATTTCTTAAAATTCTCTTAAAATGTAGATATGTTTTTGTGTTTGTGTTGCTGTTATGTTTTTCACTTTGCCCCAGGTCACCCTTGAAAAAGAGTTTTCGATCTCAATGGGCTCTTACCTGGTTAAATAAAGGGTAATGAATAAATAAACATACATCACAAATCTACTTGCAATTAGATTTGCGATGTATGTTTAACAACGACAACAACTCCAGGAGGATTAACATTTGAGAGACTAAAGGACTGAAATCTGACCTGATAAAGATTCCGATTCATTTCATGTTCAAGTACAACACACATTTTCTACAAAAACACAGAATAGTTTTCACGGGAATGTAATATTGAAAGCTTTTTTTCTTTTGGTTTTATTAAGACATAATTAAATCTAAAAGCGTGATCATTCAGTGAGTAAAAAAACATATATATATTTTTTTTGTTATACTGCTAAGCCCTTTTTGGTAGCTCAACATTTTGTTTTCTTTCAGTTTCAGTCCATGAACCATAAGGCTGAGGTCGAAAAGGTCAAAAAAACGTGGTCTAGTTCAGGTTTAGTCTGGGCTTTAGTCCCAGATTAGACTTTTTACGATGTGGTGTGTGTGAACGCTATAGAAACAAATGCTCAAGAAAAGCAAAACTTAATTGCTTAACTTATAATTATAGATGGAATACGAAGAAAAATATATCAAATGAGAGCTGGGCAACGATAAAACGTTTTAGCCGTGCTTAACTGCATGCTTGAATTTGCGCACAAAGGTCAATAAACAACATATTAAGCATTTTTGTAAATCTCTGTTTTACTGTTTTAGGTCGTGGAATTCACCCAGTGTTGTGCTATTTGACTTGGATATGATCAAATAATAGAAATAAGATCAGTATGAATAGTTTTGTCTGTGTATACATTCAAATTAGATATTTTTAGGTTTGAAATGTTCTTTAACCTTTTGAAGCTGAACCAAAAAAAAAGGATTTAATCCTGTGGCTTTCCTGTGTAATCGGCTGCTCCTTTTTGCTAGCTATAGGCGACAATAGCGCATACCCAGCCCTAAATATGAGTTAAGAAATGGGTTGGGGCATTGTTTCTCCTTCTGGTGATACTCAAGTTCTTCTGTAGTTTTGGTGTTTGCTTAATTTTGAGTCAATGCTATGCGGATATTTGTTCTCCTTTATATTAGTTCTTGGTTAGAACAAATGTTGCAATGTTGTAGTTCTATTTTAGACCATATTTAGACCTGGAATAATGGTCTATTTTAGACTGGGTGGAACTTGGCCAAATCTTTTCTTAGAACTTGGTGCGTAAAGTGAGAGTAAGAGCCGCTGCTGTCATTATATGGGCCAACCTGACTTGGATGTTTTTGGAGGTAAATGGGAAACCAGGGGGGAAACATAAAGGCAAAACTTCAAACTGGTCCAGTAATCAAACACTAAAACCTTTTGCTCTCATACTACTTTCTATTCTTATGCGCCAACAATGTGTAACTTATCTAAGGCGTTTGAAGAAGACGCCTTGGTTTTCCCCAACTTCAAGAGGCACATCTTGGAAGAGGACCATCTGACCACTTTGCTCACAATGCTGGCTTCACAAACTGTTCCCAGACAACCTGTAGAAGATCAACAAACGCTTGGATAGATGTCGTACCATGCTGAGTTGGAAGCTACATATTACAAACAAAAGCAGCTAGTCTTGATATCCTGATTAGCGTCCAGAGTTTGTCCATTTCCTTTTCTGCTCAGTCCAATTCAGCGTTACGATAAAGGACATATGATTCCGTCTGTCAACAAGAAAACAAAACATATCGTGCAATGCCAGCCTGGACAACTTCATTTTCATGGCAATATTTTACAAAGATCATCCGTTTTTGTCCTCAAATCCCGCCCAATTTTTGGCCACCACCACCAACTTTTGAGTTTAACCTCCATCTGACTTCGTCTCACATTTTAAACTCCTCTCTTCTGAGGCGACCAGGGCCAGCGCGCTCGTGTGTGTGCGTGTGTCTGTGCTTCCTTGGCACCAGGCACATTAAAACCTTCCCTCTTATGTTGTTGGAGATTGAAAGTGTCCAGCGTATTATTCAAATGACACACTGCCTCACCGGGTGCCTCTTTTCTCTTCCCTCTATCTGCCCCCCTTCCTCTCCTCTTTCTCTCTTTCTCTCTCCACCTCCTCCTCCAACGTATTTTTGAAGACAACTGCAGGCTAGAGGATAAGGATCCCGGTTGCGGTGCTTTCCTCCTCGGCCCTGATTTGAATAAAGAGCTTTGAAATTAAGTGGACAGGCCCCGTCAGAAAAGCAGCAGTGCGCCTTTAAGAAAGCCACCGTGCCCGGCTAAATTATTTTGATTGACGGTAGCAGGAAATTTTTAGCGAGCCGACTGATTTAATTGCAAGTGCCAGGGGGCATCTTTAGGGGCCAGGTAGCGATGCTGGTTGACGCCGGACTTTTGATCTGGTCTCGCCGGCTCCCCCGTGGTCCCATCCGCCCGGGCAGCGAGGGCCAGAGGGCAGAGGAACAAAGGCAACTGCGAGGCTATGCACCGCGCTACCCTTCGCCTCCACTCAAACACACATATGAAAACAAAGCAGGGGACCGAGCTGCCCAAAGTGTAAAAAAACGGATTTCCAAGCTCATTTGAAGTGAAGTCTTTAGTGTCAAGAGTGGTAGAGTCATTGATAAAGAGACAGGCGAGTTGGGGATGGCGGGAGGAAAGGAGGGCAAAGATGAAGAGCAAGCATCTTCTGACAAACTGTTTTTTCAGTGGATGGAGGAGAGGTGTAAACTGGTTTCAAACGGCAGGCAGGATTAGGGACTAGGCTTAATCAGAAAAGGATCCCTAGTCAATGGACGCACTGTCAGAAAGATGAAACCAATACTCTCTCGCTCTCCTCGCCGAGTCCGCACGCAACTCCAGACCAGTTTACTCCAAATCCCATCAGCCCGGCTCCGGCACCAGCCTCTAACACCACTCACTATCTGCAGGGCTGTCTGTCTGAGAGCGGCAGAGTAAACCAGCTACAGGCCTGTCCTTATCACAGACCAGAGATGTGACCTGAACATGGAAGCGCCACTGAATGTCAAGTGCAAGGTCCAACTGTCCGACGCAGCATCATTCATACTAAGAATGATGTTAAGGATTCTAAAAACGTGTTTGATTTGAAGTAAATTGGAAAGTATTTCTATTTTGTTAAGCAGTTTGAAGAAAGTCAGTGGGAAAACAATGATAATGTCAAGCAGAAACATAATTTAATTTAACTAAAGCCAAAACTCTTCTTTTTTTTTTCAATTTTTTTTTTTGGTCAGTTTGCTCTCTCAACATATTGGCTTTCATGTGGAAACAACTAACTTTTGCTCTTAAAAATGTTTTATTCTTCCATTCAATTCATCCATAGATTTCTCTGGGACATTGTCACTTCAAAGGCTGTTTTCTTAAAATAAATTTTTCTCCCTTTGGGACATAAGGACCACTTAAAATAGATCCTACAAACACCAAACTGTACAGTCGTGGACTCGACAAGATTTTGACGTAAATTGAAACATACTAATGGATTTTGTGTCTAATTTGTCTCATTGATTTATTTAAGTTTTAAAATGAGTTTTTGAATGAGTTTACTTAAAAACTAAATAAGAAATCAAAAATCCCCTCAATAATTGCCTTATTATACCTTATTTCTACTTGAAAACATGACATGATGAAAAACTTATAATATATTTTTTTCTTACATTTATGTGAGTAAACTACAGGAGAAGTTTACAATTGTTATATTTAAATTTAAGATGTTTTTCTATTCACCTACAGTGTCTCGTCACCAAATTCAGCAATCAGCCCCTGTACGGAAACACAAGAAGGACAACTTGCCTTTTTCTTGAGTCACTGGCATTGACTCTACATCTGTTCATGGTAAGTCTCGAGAATGTGCATTTTAAGGCTTTGAAAACGACAAATCTTGCAGTCAATGTTTCTACAGAAAGATATATTAGAAAGTGTTAAATTTATCATTCAAATAGTTCGGAGTAAAAGTAGCAAAAGAAAAGTAAATTCCATTAACTGATGTCAAGTTTTGAAACTGTTTTGCCACTCATCCAAGTAGCTCCTTCAGTTCCTCAGAGGTAAACGTGACAAGTAATGAATACGAATACAACTCAAGTAAGTCAAAATCTTCAGAAAGTACTTAAGTAGAGACACTATTCACCGCATTGTGTTATGAAGCGAACATCGCAAATACACGTTCTGTCTGATAAATCAGAATACCTTTACTGTCATTACATAAGTGCACAACGAAATTTTAAAAAGCCGCTCCATGGCGGTTCTCAGTTAAATCACATATACGATAAATAAAATAAGTTAGATATCAGAGTTCAGTGCTTTGAGTCTGTGGATTATAAGGTATTATCATTTCTTAAGTCTAAAATATACCAAATATATATTGTAAATATAAAACGTCTGACAACTAAAATCTCCTATATATAGATTTTGTGGGTAAGGAAATGTCTGTTTCTGTTGCCGCCCCTGACTGGCTCTGATTTACTAAATTTGGCCCCCTCTCAAAATTAGTTTGACACCCCTGCCTTAAGCACAGCACTTATATACATACAGTATAGATACATGTATTTTGTTGCTGATCACCTTTGGAAACAGGTGAATGTTGGACTGAATGATTCCAGAATATAATCAATCAAGCGCCAAACAATATAAAAGAAAATGGAAACCACAGTACCCAATACCCGTAAATAATTTGAACAATAAGAGTGCAGCTGCATTGTTTGCCAGTTGAACAGGTACATTTGGTTCTCTGGAAGTCAGTTTGAATAAAACGTTAGAAATGGACAGGTTAACACACAACAATAATAATGATGAACTGTTGAGCTGTAAATTGTGAAGATGATTGAGCAAACTTTTGTTATTTTCCTTTTTGCAGCAGTAATGACAGATCCTTTTGATGAGCTTGGGAACATGAATTCAGTTACTTTATGATCATAAATGCACAATTGTCCATTGTCCTATTGGCTCTGAGGCTGCAGGTTTTACAATGGTCCCAATGAGGCTATTTCATACTTAAAGGGCCTGTACCTGATTTTTACAGTTTTGAAACATTGAAAACAAACCTAGTTCATGTGCCAGATGTTTTTCATGTTTAAAATCTGTGTTGCTCCAGTACAGATATGTTGTAAAAGCATCTATTTGGGTTAAAATGAGACCACAGCGCTTTGTCTGCATCTATTTATTGAACGTTTTATTCTACGAGAAGCAGGAAGTGCGGCTTTAGCATGCTACTGTTTGTTAGCTTTACCCGGGACGTCAAAAAAGTGATTATAAAACTCATTGCGGTGAATATTTAGGATGCTGGGATACATGCAAAGAATTCAAAATAAACTACAAAACAGTAAAAATCAGGTACAGCTCCTTTTTATCCGTCCCTTATAATACTGTACTGTTCACCGCCGTTTAGAAGATGCTCTGGAAATGTTTTTGTTACCAACCCATCAACTTGAGACATAGCTTGTTGTTTCTTCTACCAGACAATAGGTAAGAAATGATGTAATTACCTTGACAGGTTTGGACGGTAACTGATCCACTAAGAGCTTTTAACCATATAATAGTGTCTGTCATTGTAAGCTCTTGTTGTCCTGCATTTGAAGCATCATTTCGTAGATTATTTGTTTGCGTGTGACTCCTATCCCCAACATACGGCTCTACACTTACTTGACGTTCTTAGAGAATTTTTAGTCATACGCAAAAGTTACAAAATGTGACATGGCCTTCTTTGAGTGCTCATTGGATGACTCTTTGAAGCAGAATTCTGTAACTTCAGCGACAGAGCTCCCCCTGCAGGTCTCTTGTGAACGTACACTCCCAGTAAAATTACCACAAAAGCCCCCCCCCTTTCTTTTTATTGAGATAAGGAAGTTCAATCACATATAAAAATGTTTAATGTCGCCAAAAAAAAAAAAAAAAAAAAAAGAGAGCCACAGTTTCTCAGGAGGGTCGTCTTTGGGTCGGCATCAGAAAAATTGCACGGCTGGTTTTCCATTCAGAGACAGCAGGGGGCAACGATGGGAGCTTCAAACAGTCTGACAATACATTTACAACCACCACACAGACTTACAAATATGTTTATAAGGTAAAATTGTTACTTAGTTCTACTTTAAATCTAATTTGTGGTTGTGCGCCGTCCTATCTGTGCGCCCTTGTGCTGCAAGCTGGAGGTCACTGTATCATTTACTGCTCATCTGTCCCTCGAGTTCGGACAGACTGGGGGAAGCGAGCCTTGTGTTATGCTGCTCCCACAGCTCGGAACTCTCTCCAGTCTGAGTTGAGGTTGTGTAATCTGAGGTTTTGCTCCATTAAACAAAAAATCCTCTGAAAATTGTCTGTGCTTTTAAATGTAGTACTGTTTTAATCTTTTTAAACTAATGTCTCTTATTTAGTGTAGAGTGTGTAAATGTTTTTTTGTGATTCAGCAGTTTGTATCGTATTGTAAAATGTAAAATGAAGTATGTACGTCATAGTTCATTACTTTAACACAAAAAAAACTAACATGTGTTCTTCTCAAAGCCAAAAAAAAAAAAGAACAATAATAATGAACTCACCTCATAATGAGTCTTTGATGCATATGTTCTGGCTTGGTGAAGTTGCAAACTAAAAACAAAAGATTTTCCTTCAGTGATTTCTTTTATATGAACTTAAATGCCTGATTATTTCAAATGTTCCCAAAGATTGAATGCATTAGGACCTACTATTATAAAATCTTACATATGTCCTTTGCGGCAAAAACATGTAATCAACATTAAGTATGACATTTACCGACATATAGCTTTGGAGCATGGACTGAAAATTTAGAACTGCACTCCTTGTTCTTAGCATTAGCACTTACAGCTTTGACGCAACCGTTCTTTTACTTTTCCTTCAACCGCACGGAGGCTAAAGGCAGGCGTGGGTTTAGCCGCCGCTCACTCTCTCTTAATCTACGTGTTGATAAAGAGCGCCGAGATTTCCCATTGACACGGGCGCACGTGGAGGCGCTCCAAATTCCCAAGCCAAAGCTATGTACCTATGATTACAATGCTCCCGACAGCGCAAACAAAAGGAGGGGGCTGTGAGCGGCTGATAGCGTGAAGACTAGTGTGTTTATGAAAATCTCACATTCCAATAGAAGGCAATAATTTCATTTGCAAAGAAAAGGACCTAAATCGACCCAAATGAAAGCCACAGCGCGCCTTTACCTCGCCACAATAGCCCTCTAATCCAATGACGCTGCGATACAAACACGCACTAACCGCCGCTTGTTCTTTAGCCTCCTACACACTCACGGCTGCTGCCTTTTCACATATTACGCTTTGAGATATTTTGAAGTGATCTCCCTTTTGAATTTTGTTTTAAGAGAGAATGGTTTTATTGTAACGCGACACAATGTTCCAGAAGCTGACGACTTCATTCGGGACAATAAACTGCTTTTCTTTGTAAATAAAGATTGACGTTAAAGATGCAGAAGTGTTTTTTTGTTTTCTAATAGCATGCTTTTGATGATTTGCAAACACGTGCTGTTTACATGATGGATTGCAGTCTTATGTACACTTTACTATAAATAATGTGTATGATATATAGGTGTTTATTCTTGCACACACTATGCTTTACAGACTAAAATCTCTCAAAGCGCTTTACTGTTGTCAAAACCCAGATTAAACCAGGAGTAGAACATAATCAATGTTTACATTACATATATACAACATAATATGGAAAGTTTGATGCTTAGACTCCAGCGATTGTCAAACCTGAGCCGTAATGAAGGACACATATGACTTGAACTTTAAGAACCACATTAAATCAATAACATCAAGACCTTTTTAACATCTAAAAATCTAAATTTGTCCAAATCAAAAGTGTCTAAACTAGATTTGAAGAGACTTATCCATGCATTTGTCTCCAGTAGGTAAGAGTTAGATTTGTGCCTTGGAAAAAATTTTCAATTTGAGTTTACAAAGTAAAAAAAAAAAGGATTTAATTGATGCCAATGTCAGGACTAAACATGGACCGGCCTCCCGCTGGTGCCAATGTCAGGACTAAACATGGACCGACCTCCTGCTGGTGCCAGAGTCAGGACTAAACATGGACCGACCTCTTGCTGGTGCCAGAGTCAGGACTAAACATGGACCGGCCTCCAGCTGGTGCCAGAGTCAGGACTAAACATGAATCGGCCTCCTGCTGGTGCCAGAGTCTGGACTAAACATGGACCGGCCTCCTGCTGGTGCCAGAGTCAGGTCTAAACATGGACCGGCCTCCTGCTGGTGCCAGAGTCTGGACTAAACATGGACCGGCCTTCTGCTGGTGCCAGAGTCAGGACTAAACATGAGCCGACCTCCCGGTGGTGCCAGAGTCAGGACTAAACATGAGCTGGCCTCCCGCTGGTGCCAGAGTCAGGACTAAACATGAGCTGGCCTCCCGCTGGTGCCAGAGTCTGGACTAAACATGGACGGGCCACCCGCTGGTGCCAGAGTCAAGACTAAACATGGACCGACCTCCTGCTGGTGCCAGAGTCAGGACTAAACATGGACCGACCTCCTGCTGGTGCCAGAGTCAGGACTAAACATGGACCGGCCTCCCGCTGGTGCCAGAGTCAAGACTAAACATGGACCAACCTCCCGCTGGTGCCAGAGTCAGGACTAAACATGGACCGGCCTCCTGCTGGTGCCAGAGTCAGGACTAAACCTGGACCGGCCTCCTGCTGGTGCCAGAGTCTGGACTAAACATGGACGGGCCACCCGCTGGTGCCAGAGTCAAGACTAAACATGGACCGACCTCCTGCTGGTGCCAGAGTCAGGACTAAACATGGACCGACCTCCTGCTGGTGCCAGAGTCAGGACTAAACATGGACCGGCCTCCCGCTGGTGCCAGAGTCAAGACTAAACATGGACCAACCTCCCGCTGGTGCCAGAGTCAGGACTAAACATGGACCGGCCTCCTGCTGGTGCCAGAGTCAGGACTAAACCTGGACCAGGGGAAATTGCCTCCTTGTGATTCCAGAGGTAGGACTAAACATGGGGAATCAGCATTTAAGTTTCATGGACATTTGAAATTATTTTTTGCACTGGGATTTAACATTTTGTTGTAATTCAATGTATTTCAACGGTTAATTGCTTTTTGTATGAATTAGATTGATAGATTGATCATTTGTGAAGGAAAATGTCTCGTCTCTTGAGACTTTATCGGCGCTGAAGACGAGGAGGTGATGTCCCTGAAGAGGTTGGTTGTTCTGCTGCTGCTGGTTGAGATGGAAATTGGAGGACTGAGCGGTTTTGAGAGGTGATTAGTTGAGAGGCAAAGGCAGCTGACAGTAATGGCCTGACAACGTCTATAAAAAGAGTAAAAAAACACCTTATTTTCATCTTTCAAATCTTCGGCGAGGACGTCCATATTCTCCTGTCTTGCCTTTCAGATGTGTGTCATGTTTAAAGGTAGTATCTCTACTTCAAATGACACTATTTATCATGTAAAACACACTATTTTCTCAGCGATGGGACGCCGTATAGATCGACTCCTGGAAGTGTGACATTTTTAGGGGGCGATTTCTGTTTTAGATGTAGATTTATGCATTGTCTTTAAAATGAATTCTTTGCGATGGTGCACTTGTTAAAGGGCTTGTTTGTATTTGAAATCTCCGCTCTATCCTCGCGCCGTGGATCCAAGCTGCGTTCCACTCCCCCTTAATTGACTTAGCATAAAGAGGCCCCTCTAAACTGGGATAATAATGTCAAGTTAAAGCCCTAAACTTTGCATAGGGAAATCAGGAGCGCCGTCGATAGGAGCAGATACACGGGGCACAATGAAGAAGACGCTCTCCTCGGGCCAAACGCGCAGGGCTTTGTGAGTGTTGCAAATGGGGAAAACTGCAGGGGGATTCGACATTCAGTCAGGAGGAACATGTGTGTATGTGTTTTTTTTAATTTGACCCATTTTTCTTCACACAATATCGGTTTATATGTTTGGAAATCCTTAGAAAAGTGCAAAAAAGTACGTACGTCTGCGGACTGTTAAAAGAACCTTACAATCGTTTGGAAGATTTACTCTCTCTTTGACATTTGGTGCTTATTTTCAGGTATTTAGTTTCAGTTTATTTCAGTCACAGTTGACATTTGCGTTTAATTTCACAATAAGATCTGCACACTCTGTATTTTTATCAATAACTGATTGTATTCATTACGAACCCAGTCTCAAAAGGATAGTTAGTCAGGTGGAGTTACATTTTTACAATCTCAATTTAGATTGTTATTACATTTGATTACGTTGAATAAACAGAATAACAAATGTTTATTGCAATCTGCAGTACGGTTTGGGATTGTGCCGTCACATATCATTAGAATTTTCAGTTAATGGAGATTATAAGACGCTAAATATTAAAGTTATCTGTAATTCAAACGTATTCTGACACTAAATACTGATAAATTGATAAATCTGTTTGTCGCGTTGTTCCACTGCGCATTCGTTTTTTTTTTTTGTTTTATCTCTGTGGATGTTTAGCACTGACAAAATCACGGCAGATTTTGTCAATATGGTTGCATTTTGGCGTTCGATCCCAAGCTTTTTATTGATCTAAAAAGACTTAATACTAGAAGCTCCGCCTCTTAGTGACATTTCACCGATCGAAGCAAGAAATGGACTTTCATTGATTAGTTTTTATTGTTGATGAATGTCTGTGTGACATTTTTGAACCCGACGTGTGTGAATCTGGATTATTTGGAATCATAAGTGTAGGAGTTGTGGGCAGGGATAGGGGGTAGGTGCAAACTGTAATTTTCTGAGCATTCAAGCCTCAAATAGAAGACAGTACAAGGTTACTCAAACATGCATGAACCAATTGAAATACAGCTCAGACTAAAGTAATGAACACTGTTAATAGCGGTTAAAAGCTCATAAAACATAACAATGACAATATATAAGTAATTTAGCACATATTCCACACAGTACATTTCTGTATATTTCTCACATTGCCTGTGCTTCTACCTTCAAAGCTTTGACAATACTTGTTTCGTGGACTTGTTTCGTGTCAAAACCAAAATGGCGGCTTACGAGGAGAAAAGGAAACGTAACACGAAGGATTGTGAAACGGCGTAGTACTAATCTCTGTAAACATGAGGTCAAAGAAATCATATATTTTGCTTTGAAGGTTATGAGAATATTCAAGATGATGTTTGTTTTTTTGACGCCCCTTTATGGTTCAATTCTAGACCCCCAACAGAGGGACTGGCTGCTCAGGCAAAGAAGAACGTGCAACCTCTGAAAAGGAAAGAACTCATGCATCGCAGGACTCTAAGAACTCGATGACAAAATGACAATCCTGATCTTCAAAAAATGTATGTTAGGTTTATGATCTTAGAGTTCATTTAAAATTTAAACAACTCAGCTTGTGTATCTGAATGTGGAGTATAACTATGGAACAGTTTAAAGGGGACGCTAAAGGAATGTCCAGATATTTATCATTTGAAAGCATCATTCAATAGTGAGGTGTTCAGGAGCGCAATAATTGTTCTAAAATGGCATTATTACTGAATATGTTGTTCATTTTACATTGAAATTTTACATTTAAATGCTCATTATGTGTAACAAAGTGTGGCAATCCTTTGTTCAGTAATTGGAATGTAATGTGCGAAAACAGAAAGCTTTTTGTATTATTGTTACTATTTGTGTCACAGAAAGGGATGGGAACATTAAAAAGGGTTTATACTCTGAGATTAACTAGTACTTTGCTCTTATATTACACTATATCAGGGCTGAAGTCAATTGATTAATCGCAACTAATCGATTATTGAGAGAATCGTCAACTAATTTAGTAATCGAATAATCCTTCTGTGGATCATACACAGACTTCAAAGCATGCCATGTCTCAGAAAAGAGGTTTTATCACTCAGACAGAGCAGGAATTTCATCAAAAGGACAAAGAAAACGTGATCATTTCGTGTTTTTGATCAAATGCTAGATTTTCAGAGAGCAACAATCGACCAAGCCTCTGACAAACTGTCTAAAACAACTGACCCAAGATCCATAAAAAATGAGACAAAAAAATAAGATGCTAGTTAGACGTCTGTATTTCAGTCATCATGGCATCTATTAACATGAAACAGAACTGAAAACAGGCTAAAAATGACCTGTTTTAGCCCAAAAACCCACAACCCACGACTTAAAATTTGCAAGCGACATTCCAAAAAAAAAGTCACTATAAAGAAGCAGACTTGGCAACTATGTCAAAAACCTTAAATTTCGTGAAGATCTTATATTCACTGGCTCTTCACTTCATCTAAACAACTAATCGATAAATCAAAAGAATAATCGCTGGACTCATCGATAACCAAAATAATCGTTAGTTGCAGCTCAATACTGTATATTATTTCTTCTTATTTTTTACGCAACATTGTGTATTAAAGACATATGTTGGAAATAAACAAATAAAAAAGTCCAACCATGATCCCAAAAACAGTACATAGGGCTGTGTACCTTTAGTCGTTTAGTTGATTAATCGATCGATGGTGTTTTAGTCGGCCAACATTTTTATTAGTCGACTTATTTTATTTAGATTTAAAGGATTTCTATGGTAAAAGCAGCAAAAACAAGAAGATATGGAGTGAGTTTGCTGAAGATTTTGGAGTCCAACATATAAATCCACAGTTTAATCGTACTTATCTGTAAAAATAGTTGTTTTTGTATGAATTCCTGTGCATTTGTGTTCTTTTGGGGCTTTCCTTTGGGCATGAAATACTTAATAGCTTTGAGATATTTTGACCACGCCCCCTTTTAGTCGACTAATCGGTCGATAGGGCAGGCCTTTACAGTAGTCGAAGAATTTCTTTAGTTGACTACAGCCCTACAGAATACAAACACTTCCTGTTATTGACACATCAGACGAGGCTCGACTCTTTCCTCCGCGCTCCCCCTCAGTCCCGTCCCGCCTCAGAGCTGTGCGAGGGTCCTGGCTCCTCTGTTTAATCCAACTCTCCGATGTGAACAGAGAATATTTGCAGAAATACTAGAGTGTGTTTCTGAAAGCCCAGTTTGCTTTGGAGGGTTTGTGTTGATTCACAAATCTCCTGTCAGCAACGGCAATTAAAGTACACCTGAACAGAGCCGAAGAGTCAGAGCTCTGGTGCCGGATCCAGGGTAAATACAGTTGTACTCCGGGATATTCTCTAAACTGGGGATGTTTGAAGGAAAAAAACACACAGACCCCTTTTTTATTTGTATTTCTTGACCATTGTTCAAGGTCAGCTAGGATTGGGTCTGTGTGAAATTCCTTTGTAGAGTTGTTTACATTTTAAAAAGTAGTGAGTAGAGGTGTTACAGTTACTCTTATTTTTCTTTTTGTACTCCTTGGAGTAACATTCAGACACAATACTTTTACTCCTACGCAAGTAATCTTTTTATTGAAGTAAATTATTATATTATATTACAGTAAAAAATGTCGGTTCCTCTTTCCTCTGTGAGTAAGTCTACAAGTGACAAAAGCGTTATGTTGATAAAATGTAATGATTTAAACATTTGTGTTTCTTGTATTGCTTCTTCAGATGTGATTTCTCATTTGGGGTTTAATGTTTGAAAAAAAAACATATTTGAGCTTTACTCAGTAATAGTTTCCACAAACAATTAAAAAATAAATAGTTTATGAGGCTTAGGAACTACTTAATGAATACTCTAACCCCAACTTCCAACACTAACCCCTTAATGAATGTGTTACTAAGCCTACTGATAATGAATTAAGTCTTTATTATGGCCTGAATACGTGTCTGTATTATGTATGTAATATAATCTCATAATGTGTCCAGCTCAGGCTCATGAACACAGCAGCACAAACAGTCTCGCTCCTCATGAGATGAAATCTACTGTTTCTGTTGTTATCACTAAACTATGTTTTCATTATAATGAGTTTATCTGGATATTATCAGTTGGCTGTCAGACAAAGCACAGATAGTAATGTGCATGTGATCAGTGCAAACGGCCAGAGGCACAGTCAGTGCAGATGCCAAATGAAATAAGATGCAAATGATATTAAGGTCATCCCAAATGATAATTAGGCCTTAAGACAATTTGTAAAAGATGGAAAAGCAAGTGGCCATCCGAAGGTAGCATGTGTTCCACAGAAACTGGCTGTGCCCTCCAATCCAGAGTCGAGGGCAGCGGGGCACAAAATAAACAGATTTGAAAAAGCAATCAACAGCCCCTCTGTCCCCCGCCGCCCGCCCCCCACCGCTGATTTGCATCTGATCCCCAGATCATGTTTTATTTATCAGTAATCACAACCAATCAGGGAAGAAATTAATCAATGAAGGCGCAAGGCAGGAGCGATATGTGCCATCTGCGGGCGGCTGTGATCCCCCGCCCCCTGGTCCAACACAGACACAGACCCAACGGCATGCTGGGAAAACACGCTCATTCACACATGCGTGGACACACTGCTGCCCCTCCACGGCTCGTCACAGCCCCATATTTAGGTGACTGATATTTTCTCTCCCCCCAATGAGCTCCAAGCAAGTCCATATGGCCCGGATCAAAGGTGTTGCTGGGTGCATGCTTCTGCTTTATTGCCAGCCGCTGCTGTTAATTAGGAAACAAGATCACAGGCAGTATTAAAATCCAATTAAATTGATATGAACAGATTGCCAAGTGATGTTCGCTAATGTATAATTGAGCACCATGCAAATTTCTCTGGCTGCCTTTTGTTTTGCCCTGTCTCTGCTCTATCTCGCCGGCCCACAATGAGCAGCCAAGCTTGAAACTTTTCCTCTTTATGTCGTCACCGGCTCAGAGATAAACAAGTTAATGCCCCAAGATGGTGGCAGGGCTTTCATCAATTAAAGTCACATCCCTCCCATCTCCATCCACAGGGGACAGCGGGGCAGCGAGACAAACAGGAGCTGGGCTCAAATGAGGTGGACGTTTCACAAAAGAAAGTTTTTACAGCAGACTTCACATGGTCAGAGCCCTGTGAGGATCAAAGAGTGTGTCGTGTGGCACTGGGCAGCTCGCCTGAAAGCAACATCCTGAAGTAAATTAATTAGATAACACTGTAATGACTTCACTTTTAATAACCTTAATAAAGCATGACCTGATTTAAAATGAACAAATACTTTATTAAGAATGAGCCAGGTTTAGAAACTACAAAGTCCTAACCCTGAGCCTAATTTAAGTGCTTTCTCAGCCTGAATTATTCTTAAGAAATTATTTGTTCATTATGAATCAGGTCTCTGTTCATGCTTTATAGAGGCTAAAGTGTACTTGTGAGAAAGGGATTCCAATTAAATTAAGTAAGCACTTTCTTTCTACCCATGACAATTCATAACCAATTGTCGATCCACTGCAAAAATATCTTGATTTAGTTTGATTCCTCTACAGCGAGAAACCTCTTTGTGTTTTCAAGCATATACTGTTTCTGTTAAGATGATTCATTTTCAATATATTGGCAGGGAAACACCATATTTGAGTAGTTACATTTTCTCACAGCAAGATGATGGTGTCTGGATGTTCTCTCTCCTCCAATAACAAAAAACATGCATGATAAACTAATCCTTCATCCAGTAGGCCTGCAAGATACAACGTAATGTGTCTCAGAATCAAAATCTGAATCAATTAGCAAATCGCAAAGACTCTAGCTATGTAAGTAACTGTTTCATCTGCAAACAGTCTTATTACATCTAAAACCTGCTAACCCTGCATTTTAGACTCACACAAACAAGTACTGATCCTCTGTGTTTAAAATGTGCAATTTGAACAGAATCAAGCTTTTAAATCTTAAATATAATCGCACTGTTGGTTAGAAAAAACACAATTTGATTCTTTTTGCTAAAATTTTTTTGCCCATATTAGCAAGGTACATTTAAAGGAGACATTTTCTGCTACAGTGACTTTTTTGAGCTTTTAATCATGCTGTTTTGAGGAGTCCTGATTAGAAAATCCTCTCCGACCGTGAAACAAACTTCCTACTGAACTCCCTCGATCTGTGACATTTTTTTAGATCATCTACGTCAGCAGAATCTTCTGCTTTTAAATCCTTAAATCATCACCAAACTTGCTCTGAGCATTTCTGCCGCCTAAAAACTGTTAGCTACTGTGTCCCTTAATTGCGCTAACAAAACTAAATTGTATGTTTCGCTAGCTCAGTAAGTATCAAGGCAAACAAGAGAGAAGCCTGTTCATGTAGTGTATAATAAACTTTTTTTTTTTTTTTTTAACATGAGATGGCAAATTTAAGGTACTCAAGGTACTTAAGGTACTTGTTTAAAGGCTAATAACAATATGAAAAATGTATAGGATAACTATTGCTGCACTGCTTTTGCCCACACTTTTGAAGAACGGGTCAAATGTAGCAGCCACATTCAAATATATTAACATTTCTTAGCAATAATTATAGTCATTCTATCTCAAGCCTCACCGAAAGAACCAAGACTAGCCTAAAGACTTTATTATTTTCCAAACTTTGAGGCTTTTCGAGAACATTTGTTGAGGCAAAAAGAACCCCTGGAAGAAAGTTACATTTTCAAAAAGCGTCTGAGTTTAAGACTGATCTCGTCATTTGCCTGTAACATGGCAGGTCAGCCAGGTGATGGGATTGGACACATTAGGGATTAAGGATTAAAAGTGGATTATGAAGGCTCCCTCCCCTGTCCTTGGATTTCCCTGTGACATATTCATACATGGAGATGGGACCGGTCCGAATGGTTAAGAAGCAGAGGATTTGGCTCGGAGCTGTAAGCCGGACGGGCGCTGGACTGGCAGGCTTTGACGAGATGGCTTAGTCCTTCCGGATCCTGGAGTGACATGAATGATGATCAGGGTGTCACACTGAGGCAGCCGCTAACACTGTTGCTAGCCCCGGCTTTCTAAGTGACTTCTTATAATCTTTTGACATAATAGTTTTCCAATAAGGTGTTCTCCTCTAAGACGCCGGAGTTAAAAGGACAGGAGCTCTGCAGGCTGCCTCGCTCTTTCCGGGTTTGTATTATTCTCAGGTTTAAAAATGTGGACTTTCGTTGTGTTTTTCCAGCACGAGATGAGCTCACGTTGAGATAATGACCACTACTGACAATATTGAATTCTTTTTATGTATATCTTTGGTGCGTAGTTCAAGATTATACCTGATTTCCTTCCTGATAAAACCAGCCTCAAGATGCAGTGAATGGAGTGATTGATGAAGAGAAAGTTCACAGAGAAACAGCAACAGCATGGGCTTCGATTTAGGTTTCAGTCCGCTCTGGTCTAAGAGCAAGAGCGCTGGCATTTCACATAAGAAAAAAGGTGTTCCTCAAGGACTAGTGATTGATCCACATGTATTTTTCTTTTTAATTACAAAAAATGCATGTACTGAATTCAAAACACAATTTTTCAGGTAAATGTTGCCTAATTTTCAGTCGTCCAATCAACACCAGCACTTACCTTAATATCAAAATTGCATCTGTTCATCGATAACTTTGGTCTTTTTAGGCATGTTTTGACTAGACCAGTTCTCGCTTGGGGCCAGCTCTGACCGCTTCTCAAATAGCATTTCCGTGCAGAAGTCCAGCTCGCAGGGGCCCGCTTTGTGAGCAGCTGACGTCTCTTGTATCTGAGTTACAGTTTTTCTCCATCCTCTCTCCCTGATTCATAAAAATATGTTTAGTAATTACTTGTTTGTGGCGCTGTAAGGCATGGATAAAGCTTGCGTAAACGAGACACAACCGCTGTTTTTTTTGTCTGCTTTTTCTGCATTTATGTCATTTTTCTGCGCTTCTACGCCACATTTTACATTGCTCTGGGTCTAGATGGGAGTGTCCTGCATCGTAAACAGGAAACAGCTGATGCTAAAGTGTGCTAGCTTTGTTTTGATAACTCTGACTGCTCAACAAACAAAGTTATCGCCTCTGGAAATACGTCAGTTTTTCACAAGACCAAGTCAGTGTTTGGTGAGGACTGATTATTTTGTCATTATATTTGCTTTTTACCATTTGTTCTCACCTGAGTCTCTTTGTTCTCTCTCATCCAATCATCTCGCTTCTAACCAGTCCAGTCTAAAGCGAGCCGGTACCTTCTGGGAGCTCGTACCTCTCACGGCCCTCTTCGGACCCCTCATACGGGGCGGTACAGCTCACCTTTGTTCAGTGGAAACATCTTGGACTGGAAACATGACTTTAGGTCTCCTTTCAGACCTCGCTTCCTGTTTTCTGTCCCGTCAGGATAGGTTTAGAGGTTTTGCTGGTCTACCTGTGTGGAATTTAACCCTCAATTGTAAAACTTGCAGTGACGACAAGTGACTTTTTTATTATCGAAGGGAGAAGAGGTGTGGGCCGGATGATCAGTGTTTACACAGAGATGAGGCAAAACAAGGTAACCAAGAAAAATGACGTTTATAACGTTACTTAGACTGACGCACGAGTATCTTTGGACTAGCCCTGTTTGAATCATTTCATTTCCTGCGGATGAAAGTTTGAACCAAGACCCCGGACTGACATCTGAAGTTAAACAAATGAAAAATTAATAGATAAAATTAATCTGAAACCCTGTGAAATTTAGGTTGTGGTATTGAGTTAGAGTAAATACATATCTTGTAATTGAAAAGATAACACGAGTATTAATAATGATCAAATGATGTACTATGAAAGAAAAAGAAAGGAAACAAAAACATGTTTATAAAATTAAATTAAACAATACCACTGCCTCCTGAAAATGTGCGACAAACAGATTATCCTTTTTTATCAGATGCCTTCCTGACACCATCATATATGTGTCTGAATCTTTAAATGATCAATTGTTATTATTATTATTATGATTTATTTGTTTTTGTCGATATGAGCCTTAAGCCTATTATGCATGTTTTTAGGAAACTGGAGCAATCTGGGGAAATTTATAGGGAGAACATGCAAACTCCACACAGAAAGGAGTCGAACCCACAACCTTCTTGCTGTAAGTCTAAAAAATGATGATCGAATGTTGTTTTCTTACCGCAAATAATTCATTCTTTTTTCTTTCTTTTTTAATTGTTGAGCAAATTACAAAGCGGTTGAGAAATGCAGCAATTATAACATTGTATATGTTATAAAAAAAACCTGGCCCTGGATTAAAAGCTATTTAAAATAGAGACAACAGTTTGTAAAGATGGAGAGTTAAAATCAGCGTGTTTGGGAATTGCTTGTGGTCTGCCTCAGGGTTCCATATTGGACCCCAAATCATTTGATTTATGTATAAAATATATATTTAAGGTTTCAAACTGTAATAAATGATTCTGTTTGCAGATGATACTGATATAATTTATTAAACCCAAGTGAGGAAATGATCTAGTCGCTGTAACAGCTTGTGTTTATATGTGATATATTGAAAATAAGATGTATATATGTATTTTCACATTAATGTATGCCTATAAATAAACTTTATTTGATCAAAATACTTAAATGCAGATTATATGTGTAAATGTACTACGTGTAAACGCTGATGGATTAAGAGAGTGAGCTGGGGAGAGTACATCAATTTGACTCACTCCTTTTCGAGCTGACATAACTTGATTTGATTATTAATTGTACATTATTGCAATGGAATTGCAATGGAACTTCTTAATTGTTTATTACCGATTAATGATATTGTATAAGATTGAATAAATAAAATAAACTAAAAACAATAAAATTAAAATAAATAAACTAAACTGATTTTTTTTTTTTTTTAATATCTATGCATTAATTCATTTAATTGTTTGTTTGTTAACATGTTCAGAGTTCACACTCAATAATATCAGTGGGAGTAACTACTTTAACCTGGTTTTTATGCCCAGATGGAAAAATATGACAATATGATCATTTCTGTCTGAGGAAAATCTCGTGAGAAAAATCAGACTTGACTGAGCAGCCAAGTCCACGCAAAACCAGCGGGGAATGTCAGACTTCAGTGCAGTTTTAAATTTT
The DNA here is from genome assembly GCA_019453435.1 of Rhinogobius similis. NCBI lineage: Eukaryota > Metazoa > Chordata > Actinopteri > Gobiiformes > Gobiidae > Rhinogobius > Rhinogobius similis. The sequence goes on from CM033638.1 coordinate 17,142,615, forward strand.
ATAACGGCTTTTCAAAACCAGATAATGAACAATAATGAACAGCCTGGATCTGGAAGTGAAACTGAGGCCGAGGTCAAAATCAAAAAGACCAAGTTGAGCATCCCCCTCAGAGCTGGAAAAGTGCTCCTGAGGAGGAAAAGAAAGGCAGCGTGTGAGGCTGAAGTCACACCCAAAAGGGCCAGAGCTGAGAGTCCCTCTCCCAGATCCCAGGATGAACAATATGACGTGACCTTCCAGGTCAGCACCAGCAGAGCGGACTTCCAGTCCAAGTACCTTGAGCTGTACAGTCTGGGCAGTGGAGGTTTGCAGGCTTGAAACAGGACTCTTACCAAGTAAGTATTTATCTGACAACATGACTCTCATGATCACTCCAAAAATACAAAGCACTGACACATCCATAACTGTTACAGGTGGCTATCAAACACACCCCAAGGGATAAAGTCTCCTATAAAAGAATGAGAAGTTAAAGAAACAAACAAACAAAAACAAAACAAAAACGTTTCCAAAAAATGATCAATTGAGTAAATGATTTTGTCTGTGTGTCGTCAGGTGAAGAATGGCGTCAAGTACAAGCTCATAGATGAGGTGGCCCTCATGGTCAAAGTGGCCCAGGGCGTTTGTCCTGTTGCAGTTCCTCTTCTGGACAGCTACGAGCTTCCAGAGGAGGTCATCATCGTAATGGAGCGGCCCTATCCCGCACTGGACCTGTGGCATTATTAAGGGACCCATGGAGGAGTGCTCAAGGAGGAAGATGCCAAAATGATACTCCGGCAGATGGTGGACGCTTCCATCCAAATGCACAAAAGTGGTGTGTTCCACCGCGATCTTAAACTGCAGAACATTTTGTTGGAGACGACCCATAGAGTTTGAGTCATTGACTTCGGCTGTGGATGTCTTTTGTTGTTAAGGAGGGCACCTACATATACAGGTATACTGGCTCCTCTAATGTAGGCTACTATTTTCAACAGTAGTTTCTGAAGTATAAACAGTACATAAAGTGTGTGTGATTTCAGAGACCTTCTGCAAAGCTCTTCCTAAGTGGTTCTCCATCAAAGCGTACAAGCCGAGCTCACTTCAGTGTATCATCTGGGCGCGCTCCTCTATGACCTCCTGCATCTCAAGCCGTTTGACACAGACAAGTATCTGAGGAGGAAGAGGAAGCCTGACAAAGGCCTGTCTGAAGGTAAGATAGTTTTACAACACATACAACATGTCAAGTGAAGAACATTTTGTGATAAATCATTGAGATTATGGTTATTTAATTAATCTATTCTCTGTAGTTACAGGATGCTGGGCTTTCTTTAAACCCTGCCTGGCCGAGGACCCTGGCAGCAGATCCCCATTTGAGGAGCTTCAGTGCCATCCCTGGTTCTTCTGAACCAATGGGATTTGAACCACGGCCGGCTCTAGCTATGGACAAGGGTTTTGATTGGGTGGGCAAGCCATCAGTTTGGATGGGCAATGCCCGCCCATTCAAACTGATGGCTTGCCCACCCAATCTAAAACTCACACCCTGCCTAAATAAGCATCAGGTGGGCAGCGAAAGTGCTGGTTGTGTTCAGAGCTCACATATGTTATTTTGGACTGCAGACACACACACCTTTTCTGATGCTTTTAAGACTCAGGCTGACTCACAAGCAGCACTGTGTGCTAACAGCCTGCTCATCTTTTCCTATGGAGGCTTCATAGACAAAAGGAAAAGTAGCCCACACTTGTCCTGTTTAGATCATATTTTAATCTTGGCCTATTAAATGAGAGTTAACAGTTAACTCTATTAACTCAGACTTTAAAGTAGCTTTGAGACAAAACAAGGAAATAGTCTTCAATAATCTCTCTGTCAGTCACAGGCATTATTTTAACCCTTTCATTATAGGCCAGGGAAGGGGACTCTGTGTGCATAAAGCACTTAATAACACCTTGTTACATAAACATGCAACTAATTTGCATATTAATGCATTGCCGCAAAAACTGTCTGAAACTAGCTCTGAACTTTGTAGATTCTGTGGCGATTGCTCTGATGGTTTCCTCCATCAGTCACTTGTGCTGAGTCTAAATCCATCATTTCCGTGAGTAAAGTGGAGCATCTCGTCATCTCCGTTCCTTCCGATGCAGCGTCACCACCAAATCTTTCAGGGACCATACACCTTATTTTCATCTCTGACGGAGGGTAAAAACAAGAACCTCTTTGACCGACATCCAGAGCTGCCAGTCGTGTTCACAGAAGGAAAAAGCGGAGAGGCCAGGGCTGTGAGCGCAGCAGCCGCTCTCTACCTGTGGAGGATCACCTTGGGTTTGGTCTGGGGCGGCAAGTGGGGGGTCTGGAAACCCCCTTGATGCTGACCATGAAATAAATTCTTTTACAAAGATGCTTGACCAACAGTGTTATAAATTATCTACAGATGTGTTTTAAGTTTTGTCCAAAATTATGCAGACTCACACTTCAATGAGACAGATTACACCATTGAATTATTAAAGAATAAGACAGAACATTTAATCCAGCCACAGAGAATCACAAATGAGCCATCTGTGGAGGACTCAAGCCCATGTTCTCCAGTTATTTTGATTATTATTTAAACATTTACAAGGGCGATATGATACCTACATGTTAAAGTCATCAGACCATGATGATAATGATTTGACATTGAAGCAGTGCTTTTTGCATTGAAATAAGTTTGCTTATTAAAGAATATTGAAAGAAACTGGTTTATGATGTCCCACAAGTCTTCCAAGCAAGAAACATGTGCCAATGAAGAACGAATGAGGACGACGTGTTTGTAAGAGTTGGCGAAATATAGTCGATACCTTTTTTCTGGATAAACAGGCAAAAACAATGACTGCAGGTCCTCTGAATTTACACAACTGGACTGAAAATATAAATGGGTAAAATGAAATGCAATACAGTGCATTAAAAACCCACCTGTCCATATTGTGAAACTAAAAAAGGGATAAACCCAAAACTAAACCTGGACTTGACCAGAACTACACAATGACTAGAACAAGACCGACCCAAGTCCACATCAGGGTTAAAATGGGCTCGATTTAGAAACAAATAACGTGTGTGAACGCACCCTATATCTTTCTCTGGCTCTCTTTCTCATTTTCCTTGGTCCACATGACACGACTTTCACTGTCTTCACTGATTGCTAAACGTATCATCCATCGCAAAACCGACTCATGTTCCAGTCGCTAAACACAAACGACTCGCCCGCGGACTTCTTCACCACGTAATCTATATGTTTGTGTGACCTGTGCGACCGAACAAACCCCATGATTACAGAGCCACGACGCTCTTCCAGCGCTCGCTCTTCCTCCGGGCGTCTGAATGAGCTTAATCACACACATTTAGCCTCCCTATCATCTCACATACGACGTCCTGGATGTAAACGCGAAACAACAACAACCGCCGCGTCAGATGCCTCCGCCGCCCAAAGTCTCGGCATCCGGCCAAGTCCGCGCAAAACCTAGCGGGGAACGTCAGGATGTCTCAAAGTCTGATGCTCCGCGGAGAAGGGGGCGATGAAGAGGGAGAAGTGTGTGCAGCTGGTGGCCTTTGTCTGCGCTGCGCCTGGTCCTCCGAGCTCCATACCCACAGGGAGGGCACAGAAAGACCCAGTAATGACATGCTAATGCGACCGTCGCCAAAGAAAGCCGGCGAGATCGGAAATTGCGCCAATTCTCTGCCATAAATGGGCAACGTCGCCAAAAATAAGAAGAACGGGGGAAGCATTCAGAGCATAGTTTTATATGAAAAGTGATGAAAGCGCAGATAAATCGCAATAAAAAGAGATTTGGTGATGTGAGAAGTGCAGATAGAGGAGAGAAACGCGGGTGGAGCGAGGAGAGATGGATAAAGGTGTAATTTTGGAAGGGGGAGAGTGCAAGTGTGCAAAGCCTGCTGGGAAATCTGCATGTGGAGGCTGTCTGACGCACCAGCAGATTGAAGACCTGTTTGAAAATCCTGTCCAAAACAGTTAAACCGTGGAGCTGTGCATATGATCACTACTGTAATAGATAAATGTAAGCACAAAATCTTGCGTTATTGGGTTCAAGTGTAGAGTCAGATTTTGGGAAGGACTTCTGATGTAAAATTTCAAAACAATGTGCTGGTTGTTGCTTGGAAATAGGATACAAAAGTGGTTTGAATCATTGCGACTTCAGCTGTTAACCAGGGGCGTCGGACTGGGGGAGTTAAGGGTTCTGTTTCCCCGGGGCCCAGAGCAGGGAAGGGCTCTCAAAAGCATGTGATAGTTTTTTCTCAGTTGCATTTTTCTACGCTTGAATCTGTTTTTGTTGTAATAAAATGCATTGTGGTTCAATTAAGTCCTTACAATTGTGATTTATGACAAATATGACTGAGGCTAACTTGGCTAACATCACCGTTAGCCAAGTTGTTGTTGAAATTTGCATTTGATTTGCAGATTTTCTTATTGTGAGTTTTTTGTGAAATTGGTCTGGTAGTGATTGCAAAAACAGTCCTATATCATAATGTCATTTACACAGGATGTAAAATCAATAATAACCAAATTTGTGGGAATACATAAATGGTATTGATGTAGCCCTTAAAACAAGTGTGTTCAGATGCTCTTCGGCCAGTGCAGCTTTACAAATATGATTCTATTAAAAATATATACTTCAAATTGGAGTTATTTTTCCCCAGTTTGACAGTTTTGGTGAAGTTTATAATGTTACTTCCTGGTTGAGCGTGAACAAAAGGTAATTGCACAACTGTTACCTAGCAACCATACTGTCAACAAGGGCCAAAACCCTTATAAATGACATAATAGGTATCATTTGACACATGATAATAGCTGATGCAAGTTTTGTTTGAATTGCCAGTAGATCGTGCCAGTTGCTGTAAATTGTCTTTGCATGGCACGTCGCTTATTGATGACATCACAGAGGGGTTCTGTTTTCTAACAATAATCTCAGCTCTACTTCCTGTAATTGTCAACTTTTCACAAAACGCTGTTGAATCATTTCCCACAAGTTCTATCGCACCAAACTAACTCACGATTAGAAAAACACAAAAACGTCACATATGCACTTTAAAGATAATTTCTGGACCGACTTTGACCGCAGATGGGAGCTCAAACGAACGAGTGTGGGACAGTTAATAATGGACGCATTTCACCAACAAAAACCCTTACAACCAAGACCATTTTCTTCATCTTATCATAAATTTACAAACGCATATCGATATGTTCTTTCAATGTAATCAGCCGGTTCTGCAGCTGCTGTCGGGGCCGTTGCTGTGGTCCATTAGGAGACTATTTAAATTCACTTTACACTGCAGCCCTACATTATGCAAACATAATTGTCCTGGGGAAAATGTATGCTAATAATAAAGCTAACGCACAATGTGGCTAATTTTTTATTGTTTTTCCGTGGTTACATTGAACCGCATTTTAAGTGGCATTAGCATGTGCACAGACCAAACAAAGGGACACTTTAGGAGCAAAACGGTGGCTATACACTTACGCCCAGTGCATGTAATTCTGCTACTGTTTATTCATTAGCACAAACAGATGCATTTAATTTACAATATATCTGCGGCTATATAGGAAACAATGTCGCTAATTAAGAAACAAATGGGCCACTCCATAAATTAGCGCGGCTTGTGCTCACATTTTAATGCAAAGGATTAATTAAAAGAATCCTGACTTTTCTACAATTACCGGCTTCCTCCCCTTTGTCACAGATTCATAATAGCATTATATTTCACACTGCACACCTCAGCTCTGTCTGTCATGTTTGGACCAGTCGGAGAAACTCTAAGCTTGTTTTATGTTAAATTGAATAAAATTGTTTGAATTCAGTGTAATGTGAATAGGAAAAGAAAATCTTACATTTCAAGATATTATTTTGAAATTTCTGCTGTAGTTTATTGACATGAATGTAATGTTTTCATATAGAAATAAGGTATTTTATGTGTGAAAACTTGTGAAAAATTGCACATTTTTGGAACAATTAAATCTGAAAAACGGACAGGACCAGGTTTAAATTTCGCGGTTTGTTTTATTTACATATTAGTTACCAAAAAAAGTTCATACAGGGGATTTTGGACTTCTTATTTTGTTTTTGAGTAACTAGATCTGACTGAAAATTGTCCGGAAAATTCAAACGTTGCCTCATATCTTTAAACGTAAAACTTTAATAAATCAGGCTCAGAATTTGATACCAACAAATAGTTCTGTACGTTCTGTCAGAATCTTGTTTAGTCCAAGACTGTAAAGTTTGGTGTGTGTGGGAGCTACTTTAAGGCTGATCTTTATGTCTCTGCAGAAAAAAAAAAATGCATTTTAAGAAAACAGCCTTTGAAGTTCCAGTTTCCCAAAGAAATCTATGGATGAAGTGGATTAGAATTACTTCGTTTCAAACAGTGGTCCAAGGTTATTTCTCATTTTTCTTGCACAGTGTTCAGCCGTGCGCCCCCCTGACACACTTAAAGCTCCGCGTACGACGAGTCCCGCCCACGCGACGCTCACAAACACATTCACAGCATCATAATTGTTCATCGCAATCAGTTCATAAGCACTTTTTTGTACAACTTTCAGAGGCCAGAGTGAAGTTTTGCCATCACGGTAAAGCTAGTATGCTAACACTTTCTTTTTTTTGCCTGTCTTTGTTCTGTCAATTTATATATGGAAACAACAAACTTCTGCTCCTAAAGATGTTTTATTACCTAATTTAATCAACTACATCCATAGATTTCTCTGGGACATTGTAACTTCAAAGGCTGTTTTCTTAAAATGCATTTTTCTCCCACAAAGACACAAAGATCAGTCTTAAAGTAGCTTCAGGTCACACTAAACTGTACAATCTTGGACTTAACAAGATTTTGACAGCAAGTACTGAAGGATTTGTTTATATCTAATTCCAAGCCTGATTTATTAAAGTTTTAAGTGAATGTCTTTTTGTCAGTTGCCAACAGTTGTATTTATTGATTATAATATGGGGGTAATCGTTCATTAGTATTTGTACTTCTGCATACTCCTTTAAGCTTTTGTTTTATATATATTTTCCGTCTGGTGCAAATCTGTTTGTATGAATCTTACAAAAAAAGCTAAACTGAAACTAAGTCTAAATCGATTTTCAGTTAAATCTAGTTTACTCAAAAACGTAATCCATAATCTCCTCTGTAAAAGTTTTAGTAAATAATATGTGTACACAATGAATGAGAAATACAAACCTGGTTCAGTCCAGTTTTTCAGATTTAAATGTCCAATTAAATGTGCAATTTTGGCAGTTTCACACATAAAATTCCTTATTTCTACATGAAAACATTATACGATGAAAACTTGTAATACATTTTTTTCTTACATTTATGTGAGTAAACTACAGCAGAAGTTTCAAATGGATATCTTTAAATTTTTTTTTTTTCCCTATTCACCTGCAGATCCTCACCTTCTGAACTAAACTGGAAAACACCATAAAACTATCAGTGCAGAGATGGTATAGATTTGCTTCCAAGTTTCTTTAAAGCAATTGTAGTTAGGACTGGACGATTCAGTGATAAAAATCGAATCGTGAGCTCGTCCCTGTGACAATCTGCTATTTTTGTGAAATCGTCGTATCGTGATTCACTGTTTGTCTCTTTAATGCAGCTGTCTGTTCAAACACACTTTTTCTCCTGTTGTTTAGCCTCTGAGAAGATGGCTTTATTTACCTCTTAAAGACCAGAGCTGGACAATTAAACCAAATCAACACTAAATCGCGAATTTCATGGATGCAATTCACCTTATTCCGGAAGTTGCCATACACGCCGCAATCTTGTTTCTGTTGTATTAGTTTACACGGAGCAGACGAGCTCAACAGAAAATAAGTTCTACACGGACTAAAAAGCCGTTTTCAGACTGACCAGGAAATCGGAGCGTTATTGACTTGTTGTTGCTCGTGTTCATTAAACATTTTACACAAATCAACCTACTTTATGTAACATTTTAGCGGCAAGACTTTTCCCTCGTTCGTCATTAGCTTTAACGGAGTTCTCGTCAAACGGAAGTGCGTTTGCAACAAAAGTCCGTATCTGTGGCAAAAAACAGCAAAAGGGGGCGGGGCAGAATAAGGTGAATAAACAAATCACAAAGGCTAATTTCTTCCACAAACAACAAAATCAAAAGTGACAAAAGCATGACAAAAAGCGTTAAAATGTTCTCAAAAGCAACAAAAACACACCTACAAACAACAAATGCGACTCAATGCACCAAAACGTGGCTTAAAGAGGCAAAAACGTGACTCAAAACAACAAAGACGCAACAAAAAGATGTGTTTAAAAATGACAAACACAACTGAACGTGACAAAAATGCAACTAAAAGCGACAAAATTGTGCTTAAAATGTGAATTTGGCCAGAATCCTATTATTAAAATATAAATCGCAATCGCACTGGTCAGAAAAATCACAATTAGATATTGTGAACATAAGTGAACATGAATCGTGATCAAATCGAAATCATGATCTGGCAACAAGAAAATCATGATAATACTTTTTTGTCATATCGCCCAGCCTTAATTGTATTATATTGTTTATCATTATTATTACTGCCCCAATTGTCTATTTGCGTTCTCACAAAACAGTAAGAAGACTCACTGTGCCACACAACACAATCAAATGCGTACATTTCCGCTGCCTTTGCTGTTTTCCCGCCGTCACATTCTTAGCGTTTGTTTGACTCGTTGTTGTTAACCTCCGGCTCGGCTCCGCTGCCACCTCTTTAATTTTATTTGTGTGTGTTCGTAATGATCTATAGCGCGGGGCCCGTAAAGGGGATCAAACCGGAATAATGAACCAGGCGAGGAGCAGCGGGCCGACGGGAACAGAGGCGAGCGCGTGTCCCAAATCCGGCAGGGGAGCTCCGGGTGCCGAGGTGTGGGTGTTAGCTCGCACCTAATTGGCCCAGATACCGCGGGATGAAATATGCATGGCAGGGCGGCGTGGCTTTTGAAAGGGATCCGCGGCACGATGATGAAGTTGGACTATTTTTTTCTGCCGCGCACCCCACTGACACACTTAGAGCTCACTGTACGACGAGTCCCACCCACGCGACGCACACAAACGCGCACGAAGACGCGAAGGAAACGCCGCCAAGTTCTGCAGAAAATACAGCGATCAGAGAGACGAGATGTGAAGGTGATACTACTGTAAATAACAACAGTGGGAGCCAGGGAGAGTCTGCCTCAGCCGAGGGACGGAGCGGGGGGGGGGGTTTGTTCTGAGGGCCGGAAACCAGGTCTAAACTAGGTCTACACCAGGACTAAACCAGGACTAAACCGGGTCTAAACCAGGTCTAAACCAGGACTAAACCAGGACTAACACAAGACGAAACCTGGTCTAACAGAGGTCTAAACCAGGTCTAAACTAGGTCTACACCAGGTCTAAACCAGGTCTAAACCAGGTCTAAACCAGGACTAAACCAGGACTAAACCAGGTCTAAACCAGGTCTAAACCAGGTCTAAACTAGGACTAACACAAGACGAAACCTGGTCTAACAGAGGTCTAAACCAGGACTACACCAGGTCTAAACTAGGTCTAAACCAGGACTAAACTAGGACTAACACAAGACGAAACCTGGTCTAACAGAGGTCTAAACCAGGTCTAAACTAGGTCTACACCAGGTCTAAACCAGGTCTAAACTAGGTCTAAACCAGGACTAAACCAGGTCTACACCAGGTCTAAACCAGCTCTACACCAGGTCTAAACCAGGTCTAAACCAGGACTAAACCAGGACTAAACCGGGTCTAAACCAGGTCTAAACCAGGACTAAACCAGGACTAAACCGGGTCTAAACCAGGTCTAAACCAGGACTAAACCAGGACTAAACCATATCAAACACAGGACTAAACCAGGACTAACACAAGACGAAACCAGGTCTAAGAGAGGACTAAACCAGGACTAAACCAGATCTAAACTAGGTCTACACCAGGTTTAAACCAGGTCTAAACCAGGTCTAAACCAGGACTAAACCAGGACTAACACAAGACGAAACCAGGTCTAAGAGAGGACTAAACCAGGACTAAACCAGGTCTAAACTAGGTCTACACCAGGTTTAAACCAGGTCTAAACCAGATCAAACACAGCACTAAACCAGGACTAAACCAGGTCTATTAGAGGACTAAACCAGGTCTCATACCAGGTCTAAACCAGGTCAAACACAGGTCTAAACCAGAACTAAACTAGGTCTAAATCAAATCTAAACCAGGACTAAACCAGGTCTAAACCAGGTCAAACACAGGACTAAACCAGGTCTAAACAAGGACTAAGCCAGGTCTAAACCAGGACTGAACCAGGTCTTACAAAGGACTAAATCAGGTTTAACACAGGACTAAACCAGATCTAAAATAGGACTAAACCAGACCTAAACCAGGACTAAACTAGATCTAAATCAGGTCAAACACAGGACTAAACCAGGTCTAAACAAGGACTAAGCCAGGTCTAAACCAGGACTGAACCAGGTCTTACAAAGGACTAAACCAGAACGAAATCAGGACTAAATCAGGTCTAAACCACCACCAAGAGAGATATCATGTTTCTATATTTTTGAAGATGAGTTGAGGGCCGGATCACAACTCTTGGAGGGCCTGATTTGGCCCCCGGGTCGTCAGTTGAATTGCCCTGGTAGAAGCTGACTTTGTGGAGGGGTACAAGTTAAAGGTGCACTGTGGGACTTTTCTGGTGGTTGGTTCTTCCCCTTAGATGTCATTTCTTTGCCTGTAATAAAATCGACTATATGATTTTATTTTAAGAAAAGACACTGCAAAAATGTACATCTAGTCTAGCTTAGTATTGAATTTATCATTTGGATTTGAGTAGTTTTGACTCCATGGGATTTAATTGCTGAAGTTATGCAAAACATTTCACCTGGCCTGGTGGTGATTCCAGCTTGTCTCCATGGAAATAGATACAATTAATGCCATACGGTGAAATATTCTAGGCTAAGGAAAACATCACTAAAGTAAAGATTACCTGATTGTTTTATACATAGATTACTTCTGTGTTTTTATTTTAATTTGTTTTATTTTTATCTTTATTATGCTTCAAAGTTAGCATTTGTACTGACCCACAAACACTTCAACTCAGAAGTGTCGCCAGGGAAGTATTCAATTATGTTTAAATAAATGTATTTTTATAGCACCCAAAACCACAAGAAGAATTTAGCAAATGGATAACTGTCCCAGAGCGCCCCCTGTCCTCGACACTCCTTCTCAAAGAAAAACTACAAAAAACCCTGTGGGAAAGAATATAAACCTCGGGGAGAACCACATGAAGGAGAGATCCTACTCCCACGGAACTGACTGTAGATGGTCCAGGACTGACACATCCACCTGGACCAGAACCACTCAAGAGGAAGGAAGGTGGCTCATCTGTAGAGAGAGTTCCTCCAGACAGATGAGGAACAGTTCATCTAGTGTAGAGAGAGTTCCTCCAGACAGATGAGGAACAGTTCATCTGGTGTAGAGAGAGTTCCTCCTGACAGATGAGGAGCAGTTCATCTAGTGTAGAGAGAGTTCCTCCAGGCAGATGAGGAGCAGTTCATCTGGTGTAGAGAGAGTTCCTCCAGACAGATGAGGAGCAGTTCATCTAGTGTAGAGAGAGTTCCTCCAGGCAGATGAGGAGCAGTTCATCTAGTGTAGAGAGAGTTCCTCCAGACAGATGAGGAGCAGTTCATCTAGTGTAGAGAGAGTTCCTCCAGGCAGATGAGGAACAGTTCATCTTGTGTAGAGAGAGTTCCTCCAGGCAGATGAGGAGCAGTTCATCTAGTGTAGAGAGAGTTCCTCCAGACAGATGAGGAGCAGTTCATCTAGTGTAGAGAGAGTTCCTCCAGACAGATGAGGAGCAGTTCATCTAGTGTAGAGAGAGTTCCTCCAGACAGATGAGGAACAGTCCGTCTAGTGTAGAGAGAGTTCCTCCAGGCAGATGAGAAACAGTTCATCTAGTGTAGAGAGAGTTCCTCCAGACAGATGAGGAGCACAGGGTCTACAGGGTCTTTTGTCATGTGTAAAGTGTGTAACATGTCAGTGACGTTCACCTGCAGATCACTGTTCACTGCCTCATCTTTAAGGCTTTATTCATTTGAGTGACTCTGCAAACAGGAAGTACTCAGCAGGACAATGAGCTAGCATTTTAAAAATAAATACCCAACTGAAATTCTGGGCACAGAGCCCATTAAATAAATAAAGCCAGGAAAGAAAGATATGTTTAATGCCATACTGTGGAACACTCGAGGCAATTTATCCTTCTCAGAAAGGCATGATGTAAATAATGTATATAATATAAAGTAAAATAAACGTAACACAGCCTCCGTATTTGGATCTATAGTGTTCAGTGTGATGAAACATCGACACCAATCCCAAAACAATTTCCAATTCAAAACAAAATTAATTAATCAGGAAGCTAAAACCGATGGCTAAAAAGTTACTTCATTACAAAAAAAAAAAGTTGCTAAAACCGATGGCTAAAAAGTTACTTCACTACAAAAAAAAGTTCTACATATGATTAAATGACTTGAATGTAGGATATTAATCTTAATTTTGATAACTTTGAATAGTTAGGTTGCCTTTTCTTGATGGATCTAGATTATTTTACTTGTTTAAAGGGATTTCTGACTTGTTTTAGGATATTTCTTCTTATTTCAAATTGTTTACCAATAAATGTTTTCTTATTTCCCAACAAATTCTCTTAAAACCAGTCAGAAATGTCTTGAAACCAATCAACTCTTCCACGTCCCATAAGCAATTACATCTCTTCTGGTCTAAACTAATCCAAATAAAATCATATTCTGAATTCGGGTCATTTTAAACAAGACCAGACATTAACTTTTTGCAGCGTGCGGCTTTAAATTGTCAAGCGAAAGAGTCAATTAACTTAAAATGTGTTTTTTCTTAATCGACCATTACCACAAATCAATGTAAGAATCTCCGCGTCTGCGCTGGAACCACTACAGAGGTGTCCCGGGGCAGGGGAGGGTGAGTCGCAGCACTTTTCCTCCTCCCCCCGCCTCCCCCCTAACCCCTGGAACCAGCTAAAACACACACACTCCCCCCCTCTCTCCCAGCCACTAAAGCCTTGGCAGCCTCTCCAGTGCGGGCCTTGGCACAGCTCGCCCGCCACCACTGCTGGGCGGGCAAGCGACATAGACACACACAGGGGGAGCGTAGGGAGAGAGAGAGAGAGGGGGGGACCTTATTGAAACGAGTGGATTGTGCGATTGGCATATGCTGCTTGTTTCCGCGAGGCTTTGGCGTGGCGTCCGGCTCCCGAGCACCCGGAGCCTCCCTGAAGTGATGCCGAACACAGCGAAAGAATGACGGGGGGAAAAAAGCAGAACCGCAACGGGGGTTTTGGCCTTTGTGCGGACAATCAATTAAAACCCATTTATTTCCTCCTTTTTATTCATCCCGTCTCTCAGTCCGCAGCCAAAGCCGGTTAAATCTGGCCCGCGGAGAGAGGCGAGCGTGGCCAAAATGCGGCGGGTCGGTCCAAGCCGCGAGCAGCTGACAGCCTTGAAGGAGCGGCGGGATGAATGGAGGAGCGGCGAAAACAACGGCTGCTCGGCATTAGAGGGGCACGAGGGGGAGCGGTGGTCGTCTCCCCAGGCCCGCCGCCCGACCGCCGGGCCCGGGCTGGCGCAGGTTAAAAGTCTATTTACTGTGGGATGTAATTGGGGCGCGCGCGTTCAACAAATATGTCACATGTCGGGGTGGATTGAAACGATCAGTGTCAAATAAGCGGGAAATGTTGATGCTATGGAAAGCCTTGATTTGCAAGCAGTGTCCCGGGGAACACGACCGATCTGATGGCATTGGATCAAACATGTGGATTTAACAGGAGTGGAAGAAGTACTCAGTTTTGTTATAAGTAAAACTACAGCAGGAGCAAAACATTTTAAGTAAAAGTGTCACATATAGACCCTTTAAGAGTAAACAAAAACATTCTAAATTCGGCTAAAGTGAAATGAAACTGGGATTTTACCTCAGAATATCACAAAATATGAAACGCTGAGATGATTTTGGAAAAAGAAAAGCCTCAGACACATGTGAGAGCTGCTTTAACACATTTATGATTGTATTTTACATTATGTTTTAGGAAATTATGATAAACTCTTTGCATTTTTGATGAAGGAACAATCCAGATTTATGGGTTTTACTGGAAAAATACTCACAGAAATGTTGAGCCCACAATCATTTTTAATTTTATCTACAGATATATTAGATACAATACCATGCGATTCGTTTAAAGCTAAATTTTAAGGGTAGAAATGTGTTTTTTGTGCATCGTTTGTAATTAAAAAAACAAACTCACGGACATTTCTACCCTGGAAATTCAAAAGTGTTGCTTTTACTATCAACTTCATTTTGCCTCCAGTCACCTCCATTTCAGAATTCTGATGGCATCACATTTTAAAGGGTCTAGATAAATCGACTTAAGTCAAAGTGTTGAAAATCTTTCTTTTAATGTAAGAAGTAGAAGTATTCAAGAGTGAAATGTGGTCATTTTGATGAAGAATTTTACATATTTTTATTCAATCAATCAATCAATTTCTCAATGTTTCCAGACTTTTATGTGTATTTCTGTTTGCGTATGCATAGACTTCAACTCAAACCTTTCATCATAAACATGCTAAAAATAAATTAAAATACTACAACTTCTCAAACCATGCAGAAAATACTCCTTTAAAAAAATGCAGTGGAGTAGAAAGTAAAGATATCTGCTCTCAAATGTAGTGAAGGAAATTGTCAGATTTACTTAAGTACAGATATTTACTGTTACTTTTGTACTTTTGTTCCTTTCAACCACTGGGATTTGATGGGATAATTTACCATGTTGGAGTGTGTTGTGCAAACATCTGATTAAAAAAAGAAAGCTAAAAACAATCACCATTACTAACTTTAAAGAAGCAAACACAGTGGCGTGGACAATATTTAAAACATAACATTTCAGGAGGAGATAGATATGATTAAGGCCATATAACAGCAATAAACAATAACATCAAGACAACAGTTTATCCTCCACCAGAAAAGTTACATAGTACACCTTTAATAGCCCACTTACTTTTCATTCTGTTTACGATGCTTTTATTGCCTTTATTTTTTATTTATTGGCTTCTTTTTTTGCCCCTTTAACCCTTGGAGAAAGGCAAGGCATGACAAGGTTATTTGTAGAGCACAAGCTGTACACAATGTAATTCAAAGTGCTTTACAGAACAGGAAAAGATGCAGAAAAGGCGCTGTACCTGACTTTTACTGTTTTGAAATGTGAAAAACAGAACTAGTTTAAGTTTTTACATCAGTCACATGTATGGCTCACTTTCCTAATGCAGTCCCAGCATCCCAAATATTAACCATGAGTTTAAAAGCGCTTTTCATAAGTTTCTGAGTCAGTTTTGCCGTCCCGGGTAAAGCTATTTCCTGCTTCTCGTAGAATAAAACGCTCTAAAGCAGCAAAAATCAGGTGCAGCGCCTTTGAAATGACTGCAAAAACAAACAAATAAAACACGAAACATCATTCTGAACTTAACTTCAAAAGACAAGAGTGCAGATAAAATAATTTAAGCCATTTTTGAACACTGTTAGAGTAGAAGCCTTACATCTTCAGGAAGACTTTATCATTTCTTATTTCTTAAAACTGAAACGCTGATTCCCCATGTTTAGTCCTGACTCAAGGATCTGTAAATGAAAGCCCTACTTTTAGAACATTTCAGGAAAAAGAAATAACACGTACGTAGAGAAGAGCTAGCAGTGGACTTCTTGCAGAAAAGTTACACAACGCTCTTTTACAGCACAACAAGGAAAAGCTCTGGAAATCTTAGTCCATTTGTCTCCCCTCTCTTCCTCCCCTAAGGCTCCCCACATCCTTCCTCCTCAGTGCCGGCCACCATGGTTCCTGTGCGCTACCTGAAATATGATATTACAATCTGACAGAGATTCCCACTCTCGGCCTATGAATAATGGAGTGAATCTGACAGTAGCCAGTTTAACATAACAACTGCATCAGCCATGACGCTAATTGCCCTCTGATGTTTCCACTTATGGGCAGAAGCGGCTCAAAAGATAGGGCTGTGTGGAGCGCGGAGGAAGAGGCTCGAGGAGATAAGGACGGAGAGAGGCTGAGCTGGACCCAGTGGTCAGGGGGAGACAGAGGAGGAGAGCACCCAAACAACAGAGAAGTCACACATCGTACACGAGAGAGAGGGAGCTGAAAACAGGCCTCCGGTCATCTGTGGGACACGTTAAGGCTGCAATCACACTTTTTATTTGGTAGTAATTGACTCATTTAAGGCCAACACAATTCCCCAAAACATGTTCGAAGAGTTCATTTCCAAAAGCTTAAGTTTGTTTGTTTGTTAAACCATCTTCTACACCAGTGTTTCCTAAACTGGGGGGCAGGTACCAGGAGGCAGGTTACAAACAAACAGTTTTGCAACGGCCATTCATGGAAATATACAGCGCTTTTTGATCAAATTCCAAACACATTTGCTCACACCATGGACTGTGCAGTGGCTTTTAGGTTGACCAGAGGTTGTCCACTTTCTCGGCACGCGAGCCGCTCCAAGACCAGCTTTTTACGCTCTCTCAGAGCGCCGTTTGCTGCGCTCCAGACTGTGACCGTCATGTTCACACTGGGACTATGGCACCACTTTTGGAGCAAATGCTCTTGTCGTGTAAAAACAACGAAGATCAACAATGGGTACATGTTTGTTTTGAATCACTTATTATGTTATGAGTACTTTCCTCATGAGTCTACACCCTCTGTACAAACTGTACCAGCCCTGTACCTCTATCATCACATACTTCAACCTCTCTGATGACACGGCTATTCTGGCACTACTACATACCAATAGTCTGTCACTCACTTCACCAAGTGACGCTCCGAAAACTGTCTAGAGCTGAATGTGGACAAGACTAAGGAGTTACTCATATAGAGCCAATCTGTGTCCCACCATTGAACATATAATCCTCAGTTTGCAAACCTCACACAAACCTCCTGAAGGACAAAGCTGTCACACATGGCTGGGACAGTCAGACAGCAGAGACTCAGACCATCCTCTCACTGCCCTCTGCTCCCCTCAGGTACTGGACTCTGAGGTGGAAACACGCTTCAGTACAAGCTCTGACTGATTTAACCGCTCTGTAATCTTGAATGGACCCTTCATAAACATCTGCATTGTCTTAATGTATGCGTTTTATGGATTGACGGTGTATTCCATGGTTTTGCTTATCTGATGGACACTGCTATTTGGACGTGTACAGTCTTTTAGAGAACATTAAACCAGGACTAAACCAGGTCTGAATCCCCTCTGAAGGACGACGTCTGCACAAACCCCTCACATGTCGTGTCACTTTTTGGAAATGGTTCAGCCAAACTTCTTCGGGGACAAAATGCGGCTGACAGGTGCTGCCCTTCATCCACGGAGCTGTGCTAATGGTACGTTAGCGTGACATTTCGTTCCGCGCTGCAGTACCATCTCTCTGACTCGCCCATAGTGTTGACTTGTGTTTTTTTATGCGATGCAAAGTGACCTGTTTGGTTGGGAGGGCCAGGGGCTGGGCTGTTTCATATGCAGATGGGAGGAACCTCAGAGGGGGGCGACATGAAGGCATCCTCTGCTCCTCTCCCCTCTCTCTCCCCCTCTCTCTCCCATGGGTGCAGAGTAAAGGCCAGTGCAGGTACAGAGAGAGCCAGCGACATGAGGATTTGAATAATTCTGCATCATAGACACTCGCTGCATAACAAAAGGTGAGAGGAGAGACATATAGGATTGAAAAAAAACTGTGGTCCAAACTGAAGCACACTGTGGTTGTTGCAGTGAATGAGAATATTAACGCTTTTGATTTCTTCTACTGTACAGTTGGCGATCTAAATATGGAAGACTTTTATTACGAATTTAATACTTATTGTGATAAAACTTACTAAATAACAGAGCATTATTCAGAATTTTTCGATCGAGACCACATTTGCACGGGACTTTTTAACAAAATCTGAGGTTGTACATTATCATAATATTTATATAAAATAAATAAAGACTCAACACTAGATCTCGTTCAATAATGATAAAATAACAACAAAATAAACTACAAAACTGTACAAAATGTTTCTTCCTATACAAATTTGTCACTCCAGGACTGAGCCACAATTAAACTAGGACTACATACCAAGCAGGTCTGGTCCAGGACAAACCCAGAATCAAACCAGGTCTAAAGCAGAATTAAATGAGGTCTAAACCAGGATCAAAAAAGTATGTATATAAGTATAAATCAGACTAATTTTGAGTATAAACTATGTATTAATGATGGTTTGACTTTATTAGTAACTCATTCAAAGTTTATTTTGAGTGATTTGTGAATGTTATAAATTAGTCTAGTTTTAGTCGACAGAAACGTCTTGATTGATTGATAGTTTGATTAAATAATGATAGTTTTAGTCAACCAGATTTTTAAAAACTATATTGTTTCACATTGCCTCACTCGTTTCTTTTATTTATTTATTTAGAATTTGATGAATGTAGTTTAGAAAGACAAAGATGTACTCTTAGTCAAGAATTATATATATATTTTTCATATTTTTGTTATGATTACTAAACCAGGTCTAAACCAGGTCTAAACCAGGTCTAAACTAGGGCTAAACCAGGTCTAAACCAGGGCTAAACCAGGTCTAAACCAGGTCTAAACCAGGGCTAAACCAGGTCTAAACAAGGTCTAAACCAGGTCTAAACCAGGTCTAAACTAGGGCTAAAAACCAGGCAGGACTGAACCAGGTCCAAACCGGGTCAAAACTAAATCAGGACTAAACCAACACTAAACCAATAACAAGAGATGGAACATTTCTACATTTTCGGGAGATGGGTTGAGGGCCGGATCACATCCCTTGGAGGGCTTGATTTTGCCCGCGGGCCTTCAGTTCAATCGCCCTGCTCTATTCGCTCTGTTCCTCCACAAACGCCGAGTCGGAGCGTTGAGCTAACCGTCTTTTAATTATCTACGAGTTAAGTCCAACTGTACGCAGCCTTCCCCGTGTTTACGACCTCCCATGTGGCCCCGCCCCCTTCCCGTCCAATTAAACCAAACAAACTCGTCTCCCTCTCATCGCATTCCTCTGTAATTGCGACGCCATAGTCAGCAAAACGCCGCCACACGTCGTCCTAATCACTCAAATATTACACCACGCTTCGTTACAAGTCAATTTGAGGCCCCCTTTTTCCCCCCGCATTGTATAGAAAGTGATATTAACAAAGGCTAATCACGTTTTGGAAATTGAAATATTACCACTTATTAAAACAGTAATCTTGTCAAGTGCCAGATATGTCTGCGATTACAATAGAAAAATGTAAGGTCTCCATTGACTGTAATTAGACTCGACCCAGCCACTTACAAATACCCATTATTACCACGAAATTCTCTCAGAAAACGATTCAAGAATGAAAATATGATTAGTCTTTTTGCCTCTCGTGTGCGGACCCTTTTAAATTTGTCTTTTTTCCCCTTCTTTTTAATCACAGCTAATCTTTGAGCAACCAAAGACAGACGGAATAGCAATAGTGTCCCCGAGAAATACGCTGAATAAATGGACAAGCCAAGCACCTCGTCTTTTTTTTTTTCTTCTTCTTTTTTTCCGAAAATCACTTCTAATAAAAAACGAGAAGAATCTGTTATAGACTATTTTTAATCACAAAGGAGAGGATTTGGTGTCTGCGTCTTGTCGCTAATTTATTCATTCAAAAGTCCTAATATGTGAGCAGCGGGTGAGGGATCACACAAGCTGTTTTTTTTCCTCTGCCACTCAACACTTTTTACGAAGCTTCATTAAAAATAGTGGAGATTAGATGCGTTTCGCTTTATCCCCCTGAAACGCTCAAATGTGCTGTTATTTTTGAAAGTAATATTCGCTCAGAAAGTTGTCAGTTTTTAGAATTATACAGGACTGGATTGTTTGTGTGTGGATTTCTACCAGATGCCCTCCCTGACACAATGATGTATGCATGGTTTGGGGCCGATTTAATCCATAACGTCAAGATATCGAGACAAACTAAGGATTATTGCCTGTTTATTTATTTTTCCTTAGACTTTCGGGGGGGAAAGGCCTATAATTTGACTCCAAATCTGTTTCTGAAACTTGAGAAACCTTACTAAAACTGTTTTAAATGTGTTTTTTGGACTAAAATAATAACTGCATAATAACTGCATCATGGACATTTCCTCTGTTGTCTACTGTTAAATGCTTAATATTTAACATTTTTTAAAAGCTTCAAAGTTGATCAGACTGTTGAGTTCCATTTGATCAACCAATATTCACAAAAAATCTAAAAAATATTCAAGTTCATAGAACATTGGCTCAAAACCTTTCGAGTTTGCTTAAATCGATTTGTTTATTAATTCTGTGCATTATTGGAGTGGAACTTGTTAATTGTTTATTACCAATTTCTGATATTGAATGAGCTCGAATAAATAAACAAAACTAAACAATTAGCATTCTGTCCAACAACTAAACAGAAGTATTGATCATTATTGTTCTCTAAATATATGTCTCCTTACGATGAACTCTTACCACCAGGTTCTTTGAAGGATTTCAGATTTTAAAATGGGAAATTAAGTATAAAATGTTAAAATGATGTGATACAATTTTTTTCTTGAATGATTTTCGACATTTAAAGCAGACCTAAGTAACATTTTGACCTCTTTAAATATCGTTGAAAGTCCGACGTTTGTATTTTCGGGGCTTTTGACGCGTACGTCGTCGCGCCCTGCTGTCTCTGAGCGGAAAACCAGCCTTGCAGCATTTCCTGACGCAGACGAAGACAACTCTCCTGAGAAACCCTGGCTCTCTTTTTTACATTTGGTGACATGTAATGGTTTTTGTATGGAAGAAAGATTAAGAACAGAACAATAAAGAAGCTACGGGGGGAGCTTTGTCGCTGAAGTTGCTTAGTTCTTTAACAATAATTGCATTTAAAACGTGAAAAACAGAGTTAATTGCAAACAGCGATTCCTCGATTCCTGACGCAACATCCTAATTATTCACCGCGATGAGTTAATTAGCGCTTTTCACAGCTTTCAGAGGCCAGAGCACGCTAGCAGCACTCTTTCTGCTTTATGACTAGATACAAACAGCACACGGCGGTCTCATTTTGACCCAAAGAGCTGCTTTTACAAAATACCAGCTTCAATCAAACGGCTTTTCAATGTTTCTTGTGGAAGGAAAGACATGATCGACGCTGCTCTGATGCTGATTCTCTTGGAGTCTATATTTGTTCACTTTGGCAAATAGAACCAATTCGATGGGAAAAAACAGTACCTAAGAATTGCAGTAACAGAGCCCGGGGGGTGCTGAGTGTGAGTTTAATTTTAATGGGTCAAAACAAAAAAAAAGGTTGGGAATGAATATGGAAAGTGTATTGAAATGTGGGCCGTTTATATTGTACCAAGCATGTTTTTTTGTGTTGAACCTTCCGTCTCTCTCTCTCAGTGGACAGTGTGGCCTCTCCTCACCCTTCTGTATCCCCCGCACACACACACACACACACACACACTCACACTCTCCTCCCTCCTCTCGCCTCTCACAGCGCTCTGAGGATGATTCATTCCACAGCAGTTTTATCTGACCGGAGCAAGTGTTCTACACAGAGCGGTCAGCCCCTCTCACCCCTGCCTCTCTCTCCCTCTCTCCCTCTATCGCTCAACTCTCCCTCGCTCTCCTCTTGCTTTCTATCCCTCTCTCGTTCTCTTTCTCGCTCTCTATTGCTCACCTGTCCTTTACTCTCCTCTTTTTTTCTCTTTCTTACTTTCTCTCTCTCTCTTATCGCTCAACTATCCCTCGCTCTCCTCTTTCATTCTGTCCCTCTTTTTCTCTCTCTCTTGCTCACCTGTCCCTCACTTTCCTCTTTCTGTCTTTCTTTCTATCTCTCTTGTCTTTCTCTCCCTCTTTCTTTATTGCTCACATCTCCTTTGCTCTCCTTTCTTTCTCTCTCTCATCTTTCTCTCTCTTTTGCCCACCTACACTTCACTCTCCTTTCATTTTTCTTTCTTTCTTTCTTTCTTTCTTTCTTTCTTTCTTTCTTTCTTTCTTTCTTTCTTTCTTTCTGTCTTTCTTTCTTTCTTTCCATCTCTCTCTCTCTTCTCTTTCTTTTATTGCCTTACTTTTTCTCTCTCTCGTCCTGCCTCTTTCTCTACTCCCTCCCTCTTCTCCTCCTCCTTATCATTACTCCCTCAATCTCTACCTCTTTCACCCGATTCCATGCCCACCTCTCTCTCTTGCCCCCTCCCTCTCCTTCTCCCTCACTCTTTCCCCCTTGCTCTATCTTCACTCCATCTCACTATCTCACTCTTTCTCTTCTTTTCTCATCTTCTTTCACTTTGTCCCACTGCCCTTTCTCTCTCCTCAATTTCCCCCCTTTCTTATCTTTTTCTCCCCCTCCCTAGCTCTCTCTCTCTATTGCTCAACTGTCCCTCACTCCCCTCTTTCTTTCTTTCTTTCTTTTTTTCTTTGTCCTCATTTACCTTTTCACTCTCCCCCTCTTCTCTCTCTTTCTTCTCTCTCTTTCCTCTCTCCATTTCTACTCCTTTCATTCCACCTCACCTTTTTATTGCCTCACTTTTTCTCTCTACCCCTTTCTCCTTATCATTACTCCCTCCCTCACACCTCTCTCTCCTGACTCACTTTTTCTCTCTTTCTCCTTCTTTTCTCATCTCCGTCCCACTGCCCTTTCTCTCTCCTCAATTCCCCTCTCTCTTATCTCTCTCTCCCTCTCTCCCCCTCCTCTTGTAGATTTAACTCCACATGTGTCAGCGTTCATGCTTTCGCCCTGCCTCTTGTTCTCTGGCCCTTCTTACAACCTGTCTGAGAGATAAGACCCCCTTTTTTTTCTCCCCTTTCTCATTCCAGGAACCTCGGCCTCTCTGTTCGGCGGCGCTCGGGAGCAGGGCGCAGAGGACCGGCGCGGCTTTCCGACTTCATCCTGTCAATACGAAGGATAAGGAGTCCGCCGGAAAGTTCATTAATTCCTGGTAACCTATGCCTGCTCAGGGCTAATACCCCCCTGCGCTCTATTGATGTAGCTGTTCCCAGGGTGAGGGTGCAGCTTTAGCCATTCAGCGCACAGACTCCGGAGCCGCCTCGGTGCTGCAAGAACGCCGCGCTCTTGCACCTGGAGAGGAAGAGCGCTTATCAACGGGAGTTAGAGAGCACATTTTACAACCAAAAGAGTTACAAAGTATGTATCAGGGCTGCACAATGAATCGGAAAAGAATCGATATCGCAATAATGGCCGACGCAATAACGATATCGCGACTAACAAAATGTGTCGCAGTAGCAGCAAAGACTTCATCTGATAGAAATAAAATGGAATAAAATCTAGCTTTTTCAAACTGAATTAGTCTCGGTTTTGTATTTCTTTGTTTTTATTTTAATAAAACAGACATTATTGCGTCAAAAAGGGCTGCAACAATTAGTAGAATAATCATAGAGTCGACTATAAACAATAATTGAAGTCGTATTCTGATGATGGTCATCGTTTTCTGGACTAAACGGACTTTAAAACACAAACTTTTAGAACAAAGACAGTGACATTATTCAAGAAAAACGGCAAAAAAAAACAAAACA
Organism: Rhinogobius similis; assembly: GCA_019453435.1. Taxonomy (NCBI): domain Eukaryota; kingdom Metazoa; phylum Chordata; class Actinopteri; order Gobiiformes; family Gobiidae; genus Rhinogobius; species Rhinogobius similis. Next base: position 17,166,203 of record CM033638.1, read on the forward strand.
AAAAAAAACATTTCTGATTTTCCTTAGTTATACACTTTATTCATAAATAGTCTCTCTCTAGAAGCCTTCATTCACAATATTTCAACATTTATTTGGTTGAAAATGTTTATTATAGTTTATTCTAAGTCTCAATCTACAATAGAAATAATCGCTGACTAGTCAACTACTAAAATAATCGTTAGTTTCAGCATTTGTGTATTTAAATGTCGCAATAATGTAATAATAATAATCTTAATAGCCATCATTTCCAATATCGTGCAGCTCTAGTATGTGTATTGATTTGAATAGGAATACTATAAATTCATTCAAATACGTGTAGTTACTTTCTCTTCGTCTTCTTCTGCGTTTCCAGGGCAGGGTCGTGGGGGCAGCAGTCTGAGCAGGGACTCCCAGACTTCATTCACCCCAGACACAGGTACTTTCTCAATAAAATAAGATACTATCCAAGTTTGTGCAGGTTTAAGGCGAGAACCTGCAGCCAATTTTTTTTTTATATACATACTATACACCAAACCTGTCCAATCTGTTTCCAAAGAGGTTTTATTGTTTCATTTAATCCACTTCATCCATAAATGTTTTCTGTAAATGCATGTTTTTCCTACAGAAACATAAAACTCAGCCCTTAAAGTGGCACCTACACACACAGAACGTTATGATTTTGCACTGAACAAGATTTTGGCGGATCTTACTGAAGGATTTATTGATATCTAATTCTAAGTCCGATTTTTCAAAGTGTTAAAACTCAAACAAAAACTAATTAAGATATCCATAATTTTTTGTTACAAATGTGCACAAAATGAACCAAGAAATTTCAACCTGGTTCGGTCCGTTTCTCTGTGCCGTTTCAACCTGGAGACCCTCAAATGAAGACGATATTTGGGTGTAACATAATGAATGAAATACAGCTAGAATGATGATATCCACTGATAGACATATTCAGTTAGCCTAGACCAGACGTGTCCAAACTCAGGCCCGGGGGCCAAATGCGGCCCTCAGACCAATTTTTCTTGGCCCTCAGGCTTCCTGGTGAACTGGCCCACATTGTCCTGATAAGTACTATTTACAGCACATTTCAGATTTTCTCCAATTCTAACCTAAATAACTAACATTTTAGTGCAATACAGACCTGATATTAAGGCAATGAGAAGATGTGTAGATGTGGCGGCGCTTAAAACATCAGATAAATGCAGCTTTTTTTAACGTTTCACGATTTATTTGTGGCCCTCCGCTTGGTCTGTATTTCAATATGTGGCCCTCGATGGAAAAAAGTTTGGACACCCCTGGCCTAGACACTGATGGTAAAATAAAAACCTGAAAGAAAACGAGACTCTGTAAATATGGAGCGGAGGTGCAGAGGTGGTGCTGGGGGGAGGAGGGCTGCACGAGCTCAACTGAACGGAGAGGCGGAGGATTGAGTTTAAAATGACTAGGCTGAGCTCGGCCTATCACAGCTGAGCAGGTTGTGCAGGTGAGGCGGCAGGAGTGTCTTCCAGGCTGAAACGTCGCTGTATCTTTTTTTTTTTTTTGTCTTGTTTTTACTCTTAAGGGGGGACTCCCCAGGCAAAACTCATTCACTCAAGATGTTTTATTCTTTCATTTAATCCACTTCATCCATAGTTTTATCTGGGATCTTGTAACTTCAAAGGCCGTTTTCTTAAAATACATTTTTCTCCCACAAAGACATAAAGATCAGCCTTAAAGTAGCTCCTGCACACATCAAACTTTACAATCTTGGACTTAACAAGATTTTGACAAAACGAACAGAATTTTTTTTTTTTTTTAATACCTAATTCTAAAACTGATTTATTGATGTTTTAAGTAAAAAAAAATTAGGCACAATTTGAATTTTTAGGACAATTTTCAGTCTTATCTAGTTTACTCAAAAACGAAATAAGAAATCTAAAATTCCCTCAGTAAATGATTTTGTGAACCAAGAAATTTAAACCTGGTTCTGTCAATTTTTCGGATTGAAACGTCCCAAATGTGTATTTTTAGCCGTTTTTACACATAAAATGCCTTATTTCTACATGAAAACATGACACGATGAAAAACGTGTAATACATTTTTTTTCTGACATTTATGAGACTAAACAGCAGAAGTTTACAATTGATATCTTTAAATGTAAGATTTTCTCCTATTCACCTGTAGTGTCTCGCCTATGTTTTTTACGCTAACGGAGCATGTGTTTCTCTGATTTGTTAATCCATCCGTTGCAGTTTGCGAAGACAGGACCCAGTTCCAGACTCTTTGTAAAATACTGTAAAAGTAAGTGGTGTATAAACAATAATTTCCTCCATAGTATCATCTCGTGGTATAGTTTTGACAGTATCAGCTCCTCTAATTCACTCAGACACCGAACACAGTCGAGCTCTTTTGCCTCCATTAGCTTATCCAACCTGACGACGGGAGCAATATGTATGAAAATGAGCCGGCGAACCCAAATCCTCGCTTTTGCAAAGAGTTTTGTCCCATAAGCAGCCTTCTGTTCCCCGCAAGATGAGAAGCTTACACCCAAACTCCGCCGTCCGACGCGTGCCACCCCGCGCCTTTCACGGAGGTGCACAGACTTTGCCACGTAGAGCCCTTTTAATAGTTTCCCGGTGCAGTTGGCATGGCAACCGCGACAAAACAGCGCCGCGATAAACCTGACGAAAACCCTCGCCGAACTCGCTATAATCTTTGGACAATCTTCGTATTAACATCTCGCTCGTGCCCGGCGCCTGTTCCCGGGGATAAAACGGGGGTTCCAAAATCATTACCCACCAAAGTCCTTTTTATTGCCCCTGACCAAGCCAACTCTTTTTAATTTGGAGTAAAAAATGAATAGTTTTACTCCAAGTCCCAGGAGGAATTGGTTAGAGAGAAACATGAGAATGAAAAAGCAGGACAAAAGATACTGCGATAGCTTAGTACACTGCAAAAACTAATGTCCTTACCTTATCCGTGATATTCTCTCGTTGTAGACCTGCCGTGTGTAGATTTGGTGCCACATGTTTCCTTAGGTGGTACTTGTGTGAAAAGTTTAGAACGTCTTTTAATGTAGTGACTCTTAAAGTGGACATATCATGCTTTTATTTTCACCTTTTGAACATTTAAAACATTTACCTGGGGTCTAAATAAACTATACCTGCAATCTACAGTCTGAATTCCTCCTAATTTTCTTTCTACATGCCTCTCTTTTACCCCTTTTGTAAGGAGCGCTTTTGAGCGCCTTGTTTTGGCACTGTCTCTTTAAATGCAAATGACTTAGTTCGCACCCCACCCCCTCCCTTGCGCATTGCATGCAGACTCCGCCCCGTTCAGCCATTGTTGTAGTCCCAAACACAGTCCGTCTGTCGGATCCAAAACTTCTCCAGAGTTAGAAAAAAACGTAATGACAATCGAAAAATGGAAACAAGCGAAGAAATCAACATCCTGCCTTACATGTACAAGCCAGAGTCTGACACAGACCAAGAGGAAATCGAAGAAGACAATCCTCCGCAGCAAAGACTTCAAATGGCTGCATCTCAATGGTTTGTTTACTACTATGTAATTCGCTACGCGCTCCGTTAGCTTAACTGTGTGTGAAAGATATTAGCAGGTTGTCTAATGGACCCTCACTTTACCATCTTACTACAACAACAGTCCGGGGGAAAAGGCTACTGTCAAGTCAGTCAGCGTAGTTACGGTGCTGCGGGCTACGCTTGCTCGCGCGCTAATGCTAGCGACATGCTAACGTCCAGCTACGAGCAGTCTGATGTGAGTTCTGCCTTATGAAAACCTCAAAAATAAATGTATTATATGTGTATATAAAGACATGTGCCCTAAGCAGCTGGAAAACAGCCGAGTAAAAGATGGGCAGCTACAGGTGTAATGCTAATCCCTCACAAATGGCCAGCACACAGCTAAAGAATGACTGGATAAAAATAGGTCTAATAAACAGTGTTTCAGTGTTTCTTGACTTAACGCTCCAGTATATCGTCATCTCCATAGACCGAAGGAACTGACCCTTCGATCAAATGCAATCTTTGAGCAAATCCCTCGTTGTACTGGCGGAGGTTACTGAAGCACTCCTCTTTGAAGTGCTTAGCACACAAACTAAACTTTCCCCACTGTCGGTGGTACATTACCACGAAAAATAAAACGTAACCATGCCGATCTCAGTTGTTCGGATGCAGGCGGTCGGTGTAATGAGTTGTGCTGGTAACACAACCAAGAACAGAGCATTTTAACTTGTCTACTCGCACCTTTGACATCTTTGCGCTTGGACTACAAAATCGCTACAAGGAAAATAAAGATGGCGGTCTCTGCCGGAAGCTCTTGACCTTGTTTAGTAGTTCCGCTGTGACGTGATAGACAAAAATACGTAACAGATAATGCGGAAATTCGAACGAACTGAGAAATATGTTGCAAAATTTATATAAATATATCTCTGCAGCTACTTAAGTGATTAATTTCAACTTTTAGCCACTACCAGACACCCACAGTACACAATAAAAGGTATCTAAGGGCCAAAAAAGTAGATTTTGCATGATATGTCCCCTTTAAAGGTGCTGTACTTGAATTTTGCTGTCTAAGAAATGTGAAAAACAAAACTAGATCATTTTAAACTATTTGCAGCCGTCCAGAGCTTTCTCGTGTATTCTGAGTATGCTGATTATTTAACAATGAGTTTTTAAGCGCTTTTCACAACTTTAACCAGTTGCTATTCTGGCGTCCCACCGGCGGGACACTAGAGTTTTTATTATTTATTCCTTTTTATCCACCGTCTGATATAAGGAAACTATCAAGCTGCTGGACATGTTCAATATGAAAAGAAAGCTGTTACCAACTTATTTTCAGTCAAATCAAACATTCTGGGATGAATTAGAGTCAGTTTACCCTAAAAGCACACATTTAAAAATTACACTAAAATTCAAAAAAAAATTTAAAGACTTTTATATGGATTCCGCCTGGACTTTTTTACTTTATTACAAGTCCCTAAAACTTTTTTTGTTTTGTTTTGTTTTGTTAAATTAGCTTCAGCTTTGAAAGATGAATTGTCAAAACCCAACAAAAGCCAAGCATAGTGTCAGTCAGGCAAAATCTACAGACACCAGCTTCACTTCTTCATATATTTCACAAAGAAAAGTCTGATATTCCTCTTTGCAGAGCTTGTTTCCAAGTGTAATCAGAGTAAATCAGACACCAGAGCCCAACATTACAGAGTCTCAGCTTCACAAAGAGTCCAGACAATAGTTTGTGTCCAAAGGGTTCAGAAACAGCTTCAGTTTAAATTTCTAGATAAAACTACTTTGGCAATGGTGTATTCCTACTTAAGACCAGGTTTGTCCCTAATTTAGACCTGAAATAGTCCTGTTGTAGACCCAGTTTAGATTTGGTGGTACTCTGAAAGCCAAATATTTTCTCTGGGGTAAAAAGTTTGAGAACCACTGGCCTAGTAGATCCTATGTTCAATGTACTATGTAAAAAGGTACATAAAGTTTTCTTAGCTGATGGCTACTGACTTTTGACGTGATTGTTGTTGTTTTGTCAAGAACAGATTAAGAATATTCATCTTGTCTTCATATTTCAAATATTTTTTGTTGTTTTTTCTATCAGACAATAAGTAGGAGACGCAAGAGTAGTTAGTAACACTATAATAACACGCTTATTCCTGCCTTAGTAAAGCATGAACAAAGACTTAATTCACAGTGAACAAATAGTTTATTAAGAATGAATCCCTCAGCCTAACTTTAATGAAGTACTTACTAAGCCTCATGCAGAATAAACTCTTTGTTCACTATGAAATAAGTCTATGTTTAAGCTTTATTAAGGCTAATTAAGGTGTAGTTATTATAAAGTTGTACCAAACGGTTCTGCTTTCTTTCCCATTAACTTGAGATGAAAATGCAACATGACTTTAACGGAAAGAATAAATTAAATCTATATTGAAACCAGTCAGAAAGACCTTGAAACATCTCCAAAAATCTGAGCGAATCAATGGAAATCTATCTACATTTTCGAAAAGAAATACATCAGAACCATCCCGTTTTTACAGTGCATATGTAAATCCCTCGCGCTGGTGCAGAAATGTATCCGACATTGTGCTAGCGTAAGCCCTTTTAGCGGCTGTGGACTCTGATTAAAACAGCACATTAACATGCCCCGGGCCACAGAGCGACGCGGTCCAACAGAGGCCGGACCTGGAGTTATTTATTAGCCTGTCCAGCAAACAAGTATTGAGTGTTGTGAGTGAATGAACGCACGCCCTCGTCTTTGGACACTGTCGCTGATGTGTTTAGTGCCGGAGTCGTTTGTAAAGGGCCACTCCGGTGACCTCATCTGATTCAGCGCTCTCGGGACACGCGGAATAATGTAATGGGATGTTTGAGAGCAGGAAGGCCACGGGAAACAGGGAACGGCGCGTGTAAGGTACGTGTAGTTATTTTATGTTGAAAGCAAGATTTGGAGCTTTCGATCAACTTGAAATGGACGAGCTGTGGAGTAACTAAAGCCCGGCAGCTCCGAAAACTTTGTAGTGGATGGGAATATGAAAGTCTAATGAGGAATTGTACAAGAGTCAGTTAGATTTGTGTGAGAAACTTCATATGTTTTTTACTTGAAAGAGAAAGAAACTTCAACAAAAATTAGAAGGGTTACTAAATCCTGCTTGCTTTATTGCAGGGCTATTCAACTTTATTTTACAGAGAGCCAGATTTTTTGGTTGGTTTTGTCCTCAGGGCCAGAAATGTGTCCAATGAGCCAAAGAAATGCGAAAAAAATGTAATACGAATGGCTTTAACAACATCTGCAGAACTACTAATCCAGAACTGGACCAGAATTTACTAAACCAGATCTAAACCAGGTCTAAATCAGGACTAAACCAGGACTAAACCAGGTCTAAACCAGGACTAAACCAGGACTAAATCAGGTCTAAACCAGTACTAAACCAGGACTAAACCAGGCCTAAACCAGGACTAAACCAGGTCTAAACCAGGACTAAATCAGGTCTAAACCAGGACTAAACCAGGTCTAAACCAGGACTAAACCAGGACTAAATCAGGTCTAAACCAGTACTAAACCAGGCCTAAACCAGGACTAAACCAGGTCTAAACCAGGACTAAATCAGGTCTAAACCAGGACTAAACCAGGTCTAAACCAATAACTGGAGATAAAATATTTTCTTAAGTTTTAAAGATGGGTTGAGGGCCGTATCATACCCCTTGGAGGGTCTGATTTGGCCCATGGGCCTTAAGTTGAACAGCCCTGGTCTATTGACATGTTGTCATGTTTTTCTAATTGGTGGGAGGGCACCTGTAGTAAATATTTATCACTTTTACATTTCTTAAGTTGCAGAAAAGTTTGTGAAGAAATTTTGAAACTAAAAGTTTAAAATGACAGGAAGTAGTGCTGAGTTCTGAAACTGATTCCCTCTGTGATGTCATCAAAAACACAATTTACACACAACTGACACATTTTTTTCCCAGATAAAACAGTCATTCAATTAAATAAATGTGTTAGTGGGTATTATTATCTGTCAGATCATAACTTTTGTGTAAGTTATATGGATTTTAGCCCTTGTTTTCAAAATGGTTGCTAGTTGTAAAATTACCTCTAACTATGTCATATTTACAGCATACATCACCATAAGAAAATGTGACATTAACTGCAACATATTGGCAGCAGCAGTTGTCAAAAATGGTATCACTTTATAATAACTACACTTCTATTCCTCCAAATAAAGTATAAACAAACACTTACTTATTAAAAATGATTCAGACTTAGTAAATACTTGAATTACCTTAACTCTAACCCCTTTATTACAGCAAATAAACATGAATCATTCTAAATAAACTATCATGAATGAAGTATTTGTACATGCTTTATTAAGGCCACTTAAGGTGTAATTAGTGTAAAGTTATGATCTTTGTCTTTCAGCACAGGCAAATGATATGCGTTTACAATCATCAAGCATTCATTAAATGTAACAAAAAAGTTACACATATTTTAGGTTACACAAACATTCTTATCTTCACGTCTATTTAGCTCATGAGGACTGACCATGTAAAGTACAGTTTTACAGTGCTGTAGTAGGCAACAAACAATAAGACCCAACCTAGTCTCCAGAACAACGTACAAAATTTACGCTTTTGCATTTACGTAGCTATTGTACATATTTGTTGTCAAAATACGCTCAATAAGTATGTCTGTGGTTAACGTACACATGTTAGGTTTAGCAAATACGTTCAGTGAGTACATCTGTGGAAAACGTTCACATTTTATGATTTGTAAATAACGGTTAGAGTCTGCGTTGGGGTTTTTGATTGACATTCTTATTTGCAAAACATGAAATATGTACATTTTCCGTTGACTCATGCAGCATCATTTCCAAAAAAATGTGTAACTTTTCATAGCTACGTACATGGAATTACAAAAACGTAAATTATGTATGTGTTTTTCTTGAGAAGGGGCTGTTTGACCTCAATATTTCCTGCCAGTTTAATTACACACATGATAACACATATACGTGAGGAGTATAACTTTTGAAGCTTTGACCATAACCTCGTCAAACAAAAGCGTTCAAATGGTTTACCAGACGTCGTTCACTTTTACTTCTCTCTTCCACACTTAAGGCCTGTTCCCGCTCAACAACAGGGAGGCAAACGCTGTCCTTTATTGTTTAATATTGGAAATCCAACTAAAACCCAATCTAAGTCTTACACCTGCGATATTGTTCCGTCTGAAAACCATATCTCCAAAAGTTTCGCACCTCTCCATTGTCACTATTGATTCCCACAGTACCGAGCTGGATGTGGATTAAGTGCGTAGTGATTTTAAAAACGCTGCGCCGGCTAAAGCATGAGAAAACATCAATAATTCTGCTTTTGTTCTTTGACTTTGCTGCCGTGGTAAAAATGTTTCTTTTCCTTTTATTTCAACAAGAGCGGAGTGGCACAGCTGTCATTTAAAACCGCTCTGAGTCTCGCCGCTCGCTGGAAAAGTAGCGCCGAGTTTACACGAAACGCAAGTTGAAAAGTATAAGTTACAAGTTTATTTCTCTACATTTATTAAACGACTGTAGTTCAACTCTGTCTTTTGGTGCTCAATTGTTATCTCGTGTTGTAGGAATGGGACGATTGGATACTTTTTTGAGAATCTTTTGAGCGTTTGGTTCGATCTGTGAGTTCGGTTTGATTCTCTTGTGTCTCTCCAGGCGCTCTGTTTTCATTCCGGTGCGTTAGAAAAGGGTTAATCCTGCCGTTCTTTCGCCGACGGAGGAGGAAGAAAACGTCAGACTGACTGCAGGTATGTTCCAACAGGTGGGTTTTATCTTTTTGTCACTTGTTGTTTTACGCAAGAAGACCCGTAATCAACTTTTAAAGACTTTAAGACCGCTTTTGGGGCGAAAACAGTCCCAGAACATCAAAATAAATAGTATGCAAAGTAAAATGCACCAAATAGAAAAGTCTGGAGGTGATTTTATGTCTAATAGCTCTGCTTTATGTAAGTATTTTATTTTGAGTAAATGGTTAGGTTATTTAGGTTATAATGCACTTTGGTACCACTTACCACGGCCATAACAAGCCGTTTAAGGTGAGACACTGCAGGTGAACAGGAAAAAATCTATATCATTTTGAAACTTCCCCTGTAGTATATTATATTAAGTTTTTCATCATGTCATGTTTTCATGTAGAAATAAGGCGTTTTATGTGTAAAAACGGCTAAAAATACACATTTGGGACATTCAATCTGAAATCTGTAACCATATTAGTTACAAAATAAATGTACAAAGGGGATTTTGGATTTCTGATTTAGTTTTTGAGTAAACTAGATTGGATTAAAAATTCGGATTTTGCCTAACTTTTTGGACTTAAAACTTAAATAAATCAGTTTTAGAATTAGATATCAAAAAATCCTTCAGTACGTTTTGTCAAAATCTTGTTGAGTCCAAGATTGTACAGTTTGGTGTCTGTTGGAGCTTCTTTAAGTGGTGATCTTTTGGTCCTGAGTGGAGAAAAATGCTATTTAAGCAAACAGACTTTGAAGGTACAATGTCCCATTGAAATCTATGGATGAAGTGGATTAAATGAAATAATAAAACATCTTTAGGAGGAGATTGGACATGTTGTTACCTCATGAAAGCTTGTATGTAGAGAGAGCAAACTGACCAAAAACCAAAAAATTAAATAAAAAGAGTTTTGTAGTAGAGTAGTGTAGTGTCTGACCTTAAATGTCAAAATCTGCCATTTTCTAATCATGGGTTCCATTTTGAGGACATTCATAAGATACACGTACATTTATTTTGAATTGTTGCCATGGTTACTATGCTAATTTCCCATCCCACTGAAACCCGTGGTCGCACACATTTCTATCTATTTACTCTTAGTCGTAGCCTATTTGACAGACACAAACTAAACCCTGCCAAAACTCAAGAGAATCTGCTCTCGAAGTGCGGTCTGGGAAGATTGACCCTCACAGGCCACCATCTGCTCCGGCCTCGTCTCTCGCCGCCGCCGTAGCCGTAACATCTGAAGTGCTGAGCTCAAGAGAAAAGTCAAAACAAAACTGCTAAAAGTGGTATCAACTTTCCAGGCTCCGGTCCAGCGTGCTTTAGCCGGTCTGTGCAGGAGCAGAGGTGCAGGACAACAAACACAGACCCCGCTGTCTCCCTCGCCTCCATATGGCAGCTCGAGTGTGCTCCGGCAGCTCAGACATGAGCGCTGCTGTGGGAACATCACTCCAGAGCTTTAAGACCAGACCGTCAGATAATGCTTAGACACATGAGATGAAAACTGTGCTTATTGGAGCTTTTAACCGTGTCCATCAGCCCGTTAAAAACCTGGCGTTGTGTTCTGCTTCTTTCACACTTGTTTTCGTCAATCCTGTTTACGAGGTTGTCTTCTGTAAGGGCTCAGAATTGCTCTGTTTGGATTTGAAATCTGGACTTTTGCAGTTTTTAAGTCCATAAGCCTTGCAGTTCTGAGGCTCTATTTACATGTCATGTTATTTGCTTTTACACTGTTCAGTCACTGCTGACAGTAAACGGTTGTTGTTGGTTGTTGTTAGTTATTTATTTCAAACTTGCACACAATTTGCAACACAGATTCATATCATACAACTGCCTGGGTTCAGAGTGTTCTTTTTAAGTGCTGACTTTTTCAATTAGAGAATTGGAATACTTATTTGAAGGTGACCACAAGCATGTTTAAACGCCAATTACAGACACAAAAATGCATTTCATTGTTTTCAGGGAAACTTTGAAACAAGTTTTAATTATTATCATTATTCCTTTTTGTAATTTGATCAAGAGAGTGGCACTCTCACCTCACAGCAAGAAGGTCGCGGATTCAACTCCCGGCGGCCCGAGCCTCTGTGTGGAGTTTGTTTCTCCTGTGTCTGGGGGCGTTTCCTCTGCTTTTCCCATCGACCCTAAACATGCACCAGAGATTAAACCCACCAGCTACGGTCCTGACCAAGCCAAGCCAAGCGCAGAGATCCTGGGGGCTGCGCTGTGTGCCACTGCTCATGCCCCAGTGGCACTGAAGGATGGGTAAAATGCAGAGGGCAAATTTCACAATGGGACAGTAAAGTGTTACCTTAAGCTTGCGTGTAGTATCAGTGCATTCTATGAACACATGACATGCAGTAAACACGCCGGACTGGTTCATTTCCATCCGGTCCTTCCACATCCACACACAAGCACAGGGTGAAGTGTCCTGCCCAAGAACACAAGGACCGTGTGCACTGGTCTGAGCGGGAGTCAATCCACAGGTTTACTGACAGTTTACAAGTAAAAGAAATATTGTATCGTATCTGAAATGCATGTCAGTGTATTGTAATTTAATAAATGCTTTCTTTTCTTTTCTATTTTTGTCCTGTAACTGATTGCCCCGTTGTGACTTAGTGTTTCATTTTCAAGAGAGACATGTCCATAAAAACAATTACAAATATAAAATAATGTCATTGTTTAGTAACAGTATAAAGCACAAAACTCAGCTGACCAAAGAGCTGAACAGGGACGCTCGTTTCGATATGATTTACAGAGAGAAAACTTAACACGATTTAGTTTTTCTCTGATCAAACAGGCACCTGCAGCGGCACCGAAGGACGGGTCAAATGCAGAGGACAACAACGTGCACCTTAACGTCAGGTTCACGCTAACGATCTCACAGACAAACAAAAACACTTCCGTCACTTCACCGACACGACTTCAAACACACACCTCCTCTTCTTCCTCGACTATATCCCTTTTCAAATTACAGCCTCCATACCATCCACATCTAAAGGGCACTTGGCCTTTTTACATCCTCTTGAACGCCGCCCGCTTTTGCAAATTGACAAACTGGTGCGTCGCCGTCGCTTTAAGGCTGCGCTCGCAAAAGAGAATGGAAAACACTGGCGCGCATAAAGGCTTGGACGTATTTGGGCTTTATTTCCCCCCTCTCTTTTTAATCAGAGGAGGAAGACTGACATGTCCAATCATAACAAAACATCAGCCGCAAATGGGCCTTCGCAATCACTGTCAGCCAGCTCCCATTAGAAAGAGCCCTGTTCTGGACATCAATCAAACGCATTATGGACTGATTCTTTCATTCATTATTTAATTACAGCCATTTCTTTATTTATTTAAGCGCTGAAGACTTTTTTGTGAGGCCTAATCACTTCTTTGTTGGCAATCACATTTTTACGTCTTGTTTATGTCAGTATTTGCCGTCGTTTTACGCCTTTTTTCCTCTAATAACTTTGTTCCGTTTTGAATGAAAGGCAAAGAAAGGAGCTGCGTCCGCCTACAGCGTCCAGAGGAGAGATGGGAGGGACGCTCTGGTGTTTAACAGATTATCTGCACAAGTCAAAATTAGTCCAACTTTGTGCTTGTTCTTTCATTTTTTTGGGAGATGTGCTTTTTTCAGAATCGTATTTATGGAAATGTATTTATATAGTTTGCGTGAAAATGTAATTGTTCTGTCAGTTGTCCTTATTTTTTCAACTAGTTAAGTTTTTTTTTTTTTTTGTAGTTTTGCTTGTTTCCAAAATTTATAAAACATAACAAAAAATTGAAGAATCTTTAATTTTTAAAAATAAATTGTACTTTTTCAGACTTGGAAATGTATTTGTGTTTGTCTTGTCTATTGTTATTTCTAAATTCAATATATATTTTTAACAAATTAAATTATTTATTTATTTACTTATTTTTATTTTCCAAAATGTATAAAACATAACAAAGACTTCAAGAATCTTACATTTTTTGGAATGAAATGTACTGTTTTCAGACTTATATTCTGGGAAATGTATATATCTTGCCTGTTGTTATTTCTAAATTAAAAATGTTTTCAACTAATCAAGTAATTTATTTATTCTTTCACAAGATATATGTTTGTATCTTTTTTATTTTCCAAAATCAATAAAACACAACAAAAACTAAAACAAAAACAAAAAAGAAAAGAAATAAAAAACAGAACAAGAACAAAGAGAGCACATGAAGTAAAAGTAAAATAAAAAAAGAAGGGCAGCAAAAGACATACAAAGTAAAAAATGTGTTTTCCATTTTCCATCGTCTTCCCATATTATTGATGAGACTAGTTGGGATGTTCACTCAAGAAGAGATGGAATAATAATTTTGTTTTGACTTTCAGTAACTCTAATAGACAAAGAGTAAACTGTAAGTCTTACATTTTATTTCAAATGTGTGTCTGTTTATGCAAATGAACTATTCGCTTGTGCAATAAACTCTTGGGTGAGCTAGAATCAGCTTCTCTCTGGTTGCGTGCTGAACCCCTAACCCACTAAGCCACTGTAGTTTTCGTCCTGTTACTCCTTCACTTTTTCACTTTATACGTCAGTGTGGCAGAAGGTTCCACTCCTTTCTGTGTGGAGTTTGCATGTTCTTCTGTTTCCTTTGAGTGCTCTGGTTTCCCCTTTCACTAAAACAGGGACAACAGGCTCCTCTAACTCTACACCCTAACCTTATTTAAGAAGTCACTAATCCTGAATCATTTTTAATAAACTATATTTCCATTATGTTTAAGTCGTTCAGGCTTTGTTTGGGCAGGATAAGTTGTAGTTATTATAAAGTGGTTCCATAAATCTCAGTGGGACTTTCCTGCTTAAATTACTGTGTTGAGCTTGAGTTTCAGATCTGATTTGTAACTTGTCACCTGCTTGTCTCCATGGAGATAGATTAAAGTTTATATGAAGGTTCTCATGTTTTTTCTAATTCTGACTTAGTTTGGTGGGTGGGCATTTGCGGTCATTGTTGATCATTGTTTTATATCAGTGAAGTTGCAGTCTGTGAAGAAATTTTGAAGAATAAAAGTTTTAAATTGCAGGAAACTAGAACAGCATCCCTCTGTGATGTCATCAAAAAGCGACGTGCGATTGTAAATACAGAGACAATTTACACACAACTGAGACAGGTTTTTGACAGTTTTATCAGTCATTCAACAAATTAAAGGTGTTATCAGGTATTATTTAGTGTCAAATCATAACTATTGTGTAATTTATATGTAGTCCGGCCGGTGTTTTCAAAACGGTTGCTAGGTAACAGTTGTGGAATTACCTCTAACCATATTTGCTGCTCATATTCAACCAGGAAGTGACATTATAAACTTAACAAAAATGGTCAAACTGGTGACAAATAAGCAAAATGTTTAATAAAATCTTAAATATAATCATGTTTACTACATTTTAGTGGTATGTGTTGTCTAACCTGTCATATATAGACTTTAATTTCCATATTGAGGAACATAAATGTAAGTTAACATCTCCATGGAAAAAGTAACATAGTGCATCTTTTACCTGTAACAGCTTTGGTTAGTCTTTACCCACTTCTGTCTGGTATCTTGATCAACTTTTGACATAATATGCGCTCTCCGGGTGAAATTCCATTACATCTGATGAAGAAATAGGAAAAATCCCCAGTCGTGTCAGGAACGGCCCTCTGCAGAAATCACATGCAAAAGAGCCAACTGTGGAAATCTCAGAATTATTTCCCGAAATTAAGCCCATTAGCCGTGAAATTATTTGCTTTCATTTAAGATGGCGTGCAATCCAATTTGAGGAGGCGCGCGCACACTACATCTCTTTTCCAATTTGCCTGTGATCCAGCGGAACCGAACGGGCTCGTAAAAAAGCCAGGCGCGGGTCACCTAAGTATAGAAATCAGAGCTATATCCAGCCGAGAATCAGATTGGAACGGGAGATTAACGTGGCTTTATCGTCATATTCTTACAAATCCTTGCTCCACGTTTTTTTCCTTTTTTTTCCCCGCTAACGCCGCGCTCCCCCGGTTAGCTGGCACGACTCGGGCAAAGTTTGTGCAGAAGTTTAACTGTTCCGCCCCGGACACGAGCACAGAGCCACCGAGAGCTGTGGGATTGGGGCGTTAAATTAAAGATCAGATTGGATTATGCGTTTAAGTCGCTGATTGAAGGTGCATGTGCTTTGGTAACATGTCGGATTTGCACGAGGAATAACGTTTTGCTAATTAAAGAGAATATAAGGTACGTTCTACACATTTATCTCATTTTATGCTAAACAAACTACTGTTGGATAACTGTTTTCCAAGGCTCAAAGTCCTGCAGTTGTAAATAAAGCTTGGATTCGACAGAAACTAAACGATTTGAACATTAATTATCTGTGTCCCATTCCATAGACCCAGGGGAGTAGACGGGGGGGTCTAGTGTCCTGGGCCTTAAGGTAGGGGCCCAGAATTGGAGCATCTTCCTATTAATTTATATTAGAGAGGGGCCCATGTGAGGTTTCCTGCCCAGAGCCCCCAAATTTCTGTGGACGGGCCTGCATATACCAGTTATACACAACCATTTTTGTCTGGAGTATTTCCTAAACAGTGTTTTTAAACATTTTGTGAGTCACGACACACTTTTTTTTTGTTAAAAAGACTCTCCACCAACCACTAAAACATAACCAAATTACACCATTTAGAACAAAAAAGTGCAAATATTTTCCTTGCCCCTGTCAATTTCTCTTTCTTCTTTCTGTTTGGCAAAGATTACTGTTATTTAGTTTTTTACTGGCTCCACACTCCAAAAGAGCACATCATTCACTGTGTAAATTCAATTAACTGAAAATGCTTTTGCCCAATCTGTATCTCACTCTCCAACTACAACTGTCTGATTTCTCGTAAATCCAGTTATTTTAATATCTATCTATTGATTCAGCTGGTTTTTACGGCAGCAGTGGGTATATTTTTGGATTAATAACGCTATTATTTTTGAGGAGAAGTAATGGGTGACTAGAACTAATTACTTTTCTTTAGGAACTTGCCCAAAGCTGGTAGCATTAATCCGAGTTCTCAGACCAGTGATTGAAAATGACTTTCGGATGGAAGTTGAACCATCTTGATTTTCAAAAGAGTGTTGAGGTGTGTCCAATTCAAATACTGTTCAACTCTTTTCAGATGATCATCACTATCACCGAAGACACGAGTCTGCCGATGATTTGAGGTGTTAAAACAGCGGAAGATTATCGGATTAATGACATAGACGATCCGAAAATACGTCAGAAAATCACGGAAGTTCAGCAGGAAGTGTGCTTGATGCTCGGAGGGGAGAAGTTTTCCAATAAACATTCCTCAAAACAGCGTGAATGCAGCTGAATGCTACTTCAGGTATGTTTTTGATGACAGAACATTGTTAGAATGTCGTAGAAAAGGTTGAATTACTACTTCCTGTTACTGAAGAGTGCAGACGCTTTTCCTTGCTGCTCCTGCTTGCTACAGCTGTTTTCTTATTTATTTTGCTTTTAAATCAATTTTTTTCCTCTATAAATCTTGGATTATGACTTTTCGAAGGAAACTAAGGATTTTAAGATAATTTTTTCCATTTTTAACAAACTATCTGACGAGCCAGCGACATGTCCGGGGAGAGAAGTCAAACAAACTCTTGTGAACGCTGTCGGAAATATCAACATGAAATAATTGAGCTACAAGCACGGATATTCGCTCTAGAATCTGAAAAAGGACTTCACGATACAATTCCAGTGTCACCGAGGGGTAAGAAGTCTACATATCTTTCAAGAAAAGCTACTTTCAATTTAAACCGGAGCGACTCTGTGTCTTTCCCAAAACTGGGTAAAGACCAGCCGGCTGCATCTTGGGTCAAACTCGGTGCAAAACCAAAACAATACAAAGCTAATGTAAAGTCGCCTGCTATACAGCTTACAAACAGATTTTTGCCACTATCAGAGACTGAATTTACAGAACGAGAAAACTGTAGCCACCATGATGTTGATAAAAAGCAGCAGAAAGACAGACAGTCTGTGCCAAACGTCAAGGACAGTGACACACTCTTGATAGGAGACGGTGCTATCAGTGGAGTTGTACATGGAAGAATGAAAACATGCAGCTTCCCCAGCGGCACAGTTTCTGAGATTACGTCACTGCTTCCCAACGTACTGTCCACACACAGAGGAGTTAAACAGCTGATTGTACACGTGGGTGCAGTGGACATTCGAAAGGAGCAGACTGAAGTTTTGAAAAAAGACTTCATGAAGTTATTTGAGGAGCTTGATAAAGTAGAAATCAAAACATTCATCAGTGGACCTCTTCCAAATATTGACAGGAAGATCAACAAGTTTAGCCGGCTGCTACAATTGAACACTTGGCTGTCCAAAGAGTGTGCACCTAGAGGATTGCACTACATTGAGAACTTCTATCTGTTCTGGAAACGAGAGGACCTGTTCAAGGGAAGGGGCCCACATCTGTGCAGAGGTGGAGTGAGGGCGCTGACAGAGAACCTCCTCCACGCTCTCAGGCATCAGAATGGCCGTGGACAGGGTCGTGAACAGATAGTTCGAGAAGAGAGGAATGAGAGAAGAACACCGGATCAATCAGCCAGAGACCAAGTCAATGCTTCAACATCAGCAGTAACAAAACAGCCGACTCCACAAAAGGATTTATCAACAGCAGCTCCACCAGGCCCAGCAAAGGATTCAGCTCCAGCTGCTCCAAAATCTCCTACACTGCCTCCAGTAAAGAGCTCATCAGTTGCAGCACCACAACGATCCCCACCGCCGCCCTTGAAGGACTCAAGCTCAACATCCGTCCCCCCTCCCTCGGGGTCCTCATCACAAGCAATGGACCAGTCAGTGTCAGACCCAGCAGCTGCCCTGTCACCACCCCTACCCTCAGACCAGTCCTGGGTCCCCCCTGCAACATCTACTCCCACTCAATCATCACTCTCCTTTTCATCTCCACCTTCACCCAGGGACCTTCCCAACCATCTTGAAAGTCTGATCAAATCAGGAGTAAAGATGGTTCCACTCACACCTAATTTAGCAAGATCAAGAGTTCTGATGTCAACAATGATGAACTCTTCCCGCATAAATCTGTGCCCACCATACCACCCAGGAGCTTCAACTCTCCTGCTTCACCAAAAACGACCTGCACCTCCACCCCTCACCTTTCACCTGGTCCATCACCCAAAGCCCTTCCAGCTCTCCCCACTCAGCCTTTGCCCAAACCTCCTCCAGGTCTCCCCCTTCGCCCCTCCCCACCTCCCCCAGAACTGTTATCTCCCATAGCTAGGATGTAGTGGGTCTCAGCGTTGCCGGGACTTATGGTCATGAAAATGGTCAAACAAACCCGGGGCCCTGTGTTATATCTGTAGTCACGTCACACAGACTGGAGAACAGAAGGACAGTTAGACTGTCCAATCTTAGAAATTTTATTCATATTCCTGTGAAAGATAACGTCCAGTCACATTGAAACCAATCTGAAACTTGCTGTGCTTAATGTCAGATCATTATGTAACAAATCACTTTTAATTAATGATTTTATATCTTCTTATAATCTTGATTTTATGTTTTTAACTGAAACATGGCTTGACAAAAACACGGGTAATGTTGTTCTAATAGAAGCGACTCCACCGAGCTTCAAGTTTGAATCTGAAACACGCGACAACAAAAAGGGTGGAGGTGTCTGTGCAGTTTTTAGAGATAAAATAGTTACCCAGAGGTTGTCTTTTGGGTGTTTTCATCATTTGAGTATTTATCTTTTTAAAATGGAGCTAAAACAGTCTCCCTCCATACTCTACATTGTCCTGTACAAGCCTCCCCAGCACTGCCAAGGTTTTATTGATGATTTTACTGAGATGCTTTCAGTTGTATGCACAGAATTTGACGGTTTGGTCATTACAGGTGATTTCAATGTTCACGTGGATAATGTTTGCGACAGAAACGCTAAAGAGCTTGATGCTGTCCTTGAAACCTTTGGTCTTACTCAGCATGTGAGTGGCCCCACTCACAGCAGAGGACACACTCTGGACCTGCTAATTACTAAAGGGGTTAATATTTCAAACGTCAGTGTGGTCGATGTGGCACCGTCCTGATCATTTCTGTGTTTTCTTTGACCTGTCTGTTATTCCCAAATCACCGACTGGTCCTGCAGTTTTTCGGAGGAGACACATAAATGACAGCACAAGTGCGCTCTTCATTGAAATGATAAACTTTGAAAATCCTTCATGTTCAAATGTTGACGACTTTTTAAATTCTGTTACATCTAATATCTTGAATGTTCTGGACACCATTGCTCCTATGAAGGTTAAAATGGTTAAAAATAAGCAGAAGGCGCCATGGAGGAATAATGAGACAGTCAGGGCACAGAAAAGGGAGTGCCGCAGGGCTGAGCGAAAATGGCGCAAGTCAAAGCTCCAGATTCATAAAGAGATTTATAGAGAAAGGTTGTACATGTACAACCTCATTTTATGTAAAACAAGGGAAGGATTTTTTTCTGAAATAATTGGAAATTGCAGTAATAACTCGCGTGCTCTGTTTGCAACAGTAAACAGACTAACAAACCCTCCAATTCTGCTGCCATTAGAACTAATTTCCACAGCTAAGTGCAATGAGTTTGCAGTATTCTTTAATGACAAGGTTCAGGGCATTAAAAATGCCATAAATTCCACAGTGCAAATAATAACTTTAAAACCACCTACACATTTAGAGCTGACTCAGTTTGCACCTGTAACTGACAAAACTGTCCAAGAGATCATCACCAGTCTGAGTTCTTCTACATGCTGCCTCGATGTGTTACCCACCAGATTTCTAAAGTCTGTTCTGAGCACTTTGTTAACACCACTCACTCACATAGTTAACATGTCGCTTCAATCTGGAACATTCCCAAGGGCCTTGAAAACTGCGGTCATTAAGCCTCTCCTAAAGAAGAGCAGTCTTGATGCCTCAGAACTGAAAAATTATCGGCCCATCTCAAATCTGCCATTTCTAGGCAAACTCCTTGAAAAGGTTGTTTACCAACAGCTCACTGACTTCCTCTTAATAAACAACTCATTTGATGTTTTTCAGTCAGGTTTTAGACCTCATCACAGCACTGAGACTGCTCTTATCATGGTGACAAATGACATCCGCCTGAACACTGACGCGGGCAAAGCCTCAGTCTTAATTCTGTTAGATCTGAGCGCTGCTTTTGACACTGTCGATCATGGGATCCTCCTACAGAGACTAGAGGACTGGGTGGGCATCACTGACACTGCCCTAAATTGGTTGAAGTCCTACCTTGAGGACAGAGAGTACTTTGTTGAGATTGGTAACTGTGTCTCAGACCACGTGAGCTTGACCTGTGGGGTGCCCCAAGGGTCAATCCTGGGACCCCTTCTGTTCAACCTCTATATGCTGCCCTTAGGTCAGTTAATACTCAGCACAAATGTGTCTTATCACAACTACGCAGATGACACTCAGATCTATGTCTCACTGACGGCAGGTGAATATGGACCAGTGGATTCACTCTGTCATTGCATCCAACAGATCAGCTTGTGGATGCAAAACAATTTTCTTCAGCTAAACTCAGACAAGACTGAAATCATCGTCTTTGGGCCGCAGAAACAGAGAGAAAGTGTCAGCAGTCACCTCCAGTCTCTCGCTCTAAAACCGACAAATCAAGTTAGAAATCTGGGGGTAATAATGGACTCAGACCTGAACTTTAACAGCCACATCAAATCAATAACATCAACAGCCTTTTACCACCTAAAAACATTGCCAAAATTAAAGGTATAGTGTCTAAACCAGACTTGGAGAGACTTATCCATGCATTTGTCTTCAGTAGGTTAGACTACTGCAACGGCCTGTTCACTGGCCTCTCCAAACGAGCTGTAAAACAGCTGCAGTACATCCAGAATGCTGCTGCTCGGGTCCTGACAAGAACCAGGAAGTACGATCACATTAGTCCTGTGCTCAGGTCTCTGCACTGGCTTCCTGTGGCTCAGAGAATTGACTTTAAAGCAGCTCTGCTTGTGTTCAAGTCTCTCCACGGCCAAGCACCAAAGTACATCTCTGACATGTTAGTGCCATATGAACCATCTCGCAATCTGAGGGCCTCAGGGACCGGCCTCCTGCTGGTGCCTAGAGTCAGGACTAAACATGGGGAATCAGCATTTCAGTTTTTTGCAGCTAAAATCTGGAACAGTCTCCCTGAAGATGTGAGACAGGCCTCCACTCTGACAATGTTTAAATCCAGGCTAAAAACAGTTCTCTTTAGACGTGCATACGACTGAAAGATCTATCTGCACTCTTCTCTTTTAAAGCACTTTATTCTAAAATGATTTTAAAATGATTCTGTGTGTCTTTTTGTGTTTTGTGATTTTAATGCAACTTTTCCTGTTTATGTAAAGCACTTTGAATTGCCCTGTGTACGAATTGTGCTCTACAAATAAACTTGCCTTGCCTTGCCTTGAATTGAAGGACGAATGAGGGATTACATCGACTGATTGTTACAACATGGTTAAAAGCTCAAAAAAAGTCAATGTAGCAGAATACGTGTCCTTTAAAGGTGCAGATGTATTTTTTCTTCTGCTTGGAGGTGTTACTTTGCCTGGAATGTTTCACAGTATAGCATTAAACTATTGATTGCTAACAAATACAACTCAAGAATGCAGATAGTGTGTCATTACTGCCTTGTACAGAGTCAGTTTAATCTCTGCTCTTCTGCCTCACAGTAATAAACCGTTTGCCCAGGTATCACCACAGCTCTGACCTCGGCCGTGGTTTGTCAACAGCCCACTTTCTGCTCAAACAAACAAAAGGCAGAATTACAAAAACTGCACTCGTGATCCACGGGCTGAGTTCAGGAGCCATGAACCTTCACAGCACGTGGATCAGAGTGTTTAAGTCAAATATCACACTCGCAGTCGCTTCACGTGGCTCCAGAAAATGTGCTTTTCCTGATCAAACAGAAAAAGGTTTGAAAATGTAATATTGGTAGAAAAGCACAGGAGTAAATGTCCAACGGTACCTGATTTGTACACAGTGAAACCAAATATAGGCATTAAAATCAAAACTAGTTCCTCGCGCTCACAAACCCTTTGTTAATATTCACACATATTCATTTTAAGAAGCATGCGCAGCTTTAGAACCGGGGTGAAACTTGGGCGGTCTGGCCAAGCACAGCCAATCAGAGCGCTCCTTTTGGCCCTTGAAGAGAAATAAAAATCTTTCAGTCAGCGTACAGTGGTCTAATTTTGTCACAAAATGATGATTTTGATACAGGATGCAAGATGAAAATGCAAAATGTACTAATTTACAACAAATAAAAGTAGTAGCCCAGCTTTAATCCACGCTAGTTTAAAGGTGCACTGTGAACTTGAATCCAATGAGATGTTGTTGTTCTTCCTCAGTTCGGCATTAAAGGTGCTGGACCTGATTTTTACTGTTTGTAAACATGAAAAACGGTTCATGTGCCAGATTTTTTGCATGTAATAAAGTAAAATGTGTACATAAGCAAAAAAAAATCTACAAGAAGCACCACTGGTATGAAGCTTAGGTTGGATGTAAAACAATTAATCTCCCTTAACATCCAGATGAGTGAAAAAAGAAAACATAATACTAGTTTTTTGTTGTTTTGAAAATGACGTCACAACATTCTCAATTTTGGCAGTGAGTGATGACATTTTCTGCTATAAAAGCTCAAAACACAACAAAAATGTGAAAAAGCTGCTGGGGTCTGATCACAAATATAAAAGTCTACAAAACTGCTAAATATTGTAAGTTTTTACCTGACATCTAAAAATAGAAAATCAAGTAAACAATTGTAGAAAACCAGATAAACAACAGGAACACTGTGGTCTACGCTCACATTTATCACTGATACAGACTTTGGGATCACACACAGATGAACTCTATTACCTTTCTGTCAATTCATTGTTGCACGGCAGTTGAAGTGGCCTATATCTCCAACTGCCATTAGCGCTTAAGCTAGCCAAGCCCTACACAGTCTCAGCAACAATGGAGAAACTACTTTCAGGTTACATTTTACTGTATAAGGCTAATTTGAGCAAAACAAAAGCTCCACGGTCAAAAAGTAGGCCAAAGAAATGCAAAGAAACACCTTTTATCAGCTGCTTATAATTCTGCCACTCAAGTTGTAATGTTTAGGAGAGTTTTTCAAATATAACAATGTCTCTGCAGAACTACTATATATCTGGACATCAACGACCTCCACAAAAGTAGCAACATATCATACCACGAGCACACATCAGGTCACTGGCGCACTGATTTTGAGCGCTAATTCCACGTCTGTTGATTGCAATGTTGATATTAAATAACACATTTACTATCTGGGCCACATGAACTTTTCCACACACACACACACACACACACACACACACACACACACACAGACACAGCGAGTCAAACTACCACCTGCTTTGCCCCCCGCCCTCTCTGCGCCTGGCATTCCCCCGTACCCCCTCCGTACGCCTTAATGACGACCTGCTAGGACCTCCTTTGGCTGAATAAAGAGGGATAATTGGCTATCATTGTCTTCCCCCGGCGACTCGACGGCAACGCGGCGGAGTCCAGATGCCCGGCCCGCGACTCTCAGGGCCTTCATTAGAGTTAACCTGAGGACCTGGAAAAGGACAATTACACCCCCCTGTCGCCCCCCTCTCTCCCCTCACACACACTTCTGTTCTTCTAAAGGCCCCATCTGTCTAAAGGCAGGTGAAGAGGGTCAGGAGGGGCAGGATCACAGCTCTCGCTCTCTTTCCCATGAAGACTTTCTCTGTGTGAAGGTATTGTATGCTTCAGTATGCTCACTGCAATATGCGGGGCCATATGCTTTCAACATGCAGCGGGTCTGTGCAATGGGGGAGTTCAGAAGATATTGTCGGCAATAGTAATGTAAACGAATGCGATATCATGTTTTGGTTGATGAAGTATAGGAAACTGTTTTGTGTTATTTCTTCTTCTTCTTTCTGTTATTAATATTATCTTCGGCAGGCTAGACACTACAAGGAATACTGCCCTCCACCGCCATTAAAAATGTATCTTCACATTCTTGAATCCGAGCCAGAACAGTAAAAGAAACAAAATACAGCTTTAGCAACTAGCTATACAAAAGAAAACACACACACACGCAGCAAGATCAGCTAGTTCCTTAAAGCCTTGATTGCCTACTGTGCCTTGACGTATTTCCCTTGGATTCACACATGGATTTAAATTAAATATCTTTAATCAAAAATACATTTTGAAGTGACCTGAACACATTTCTGTATTAAAAAAGAAAGCAATACAGTTACAATTGCCAAATTTAAAGAACTAGACAGTGGCACAGACTTTATTTGACACGTTGTATATCAGATTTTGTTCACCAAAAGGTCTAGAATAGAACTTTTCAACCCCAAAAAGTGTGCCACGACTCAAAAAATTTTGAAAATCACTGCCTTAAAGAGCTGACAACACAGCTTGTTTCAGCTGTTTTCTTGTGTTCATTGAGCTTGTGCTTGGAACTAGCCATAGACCTTCTTTTTTAACCCATTTTAACCATTTTAAACCAAATGTGGCAGAAGACGTTCCAGATGAAACACTGAAAAAGAATGGCCTGCGTCATCACCAACAGAAAAAACAGAGCAGAGTAAAAATGGGACAAGAAAGACAGAAGAGGTTTTTTTTGTCCTGAGGGCTGTTACTCTCATCGAACTAATCCACCGACTCTTGGTGAGACATTTCACTGGGACACAATGGCAACTGTGCAGTGAAATATTTCTGCAGGTGAGCTTGAATTTCCATCGAGATCTATCTATAAATATCATGATTATTGTTAAAAAGTAGTCTTCTTTGTGCGTTTCAGTTCATATTTTTTTTGAGAATTTTTCATCATTCCAAAGATAATGTATTTATCCAGTGTTTAATTGTTAATTACTATGGCAACAGTGCTAATTTTATCACTCTGAAACCCAGTGCAGCTTGATTGGACGCCATGATTGGATGGGCTAATTGTACATACAGCAATTGAAAGACACATAATATTTTTGCCTCAATTCAAACCTTTTACATGAAAAATATAGACATACATCTTTAACAATGCTGCCTGCTGTGGAGGAAGTATTCTGAGGCGTGAAGAAAAGTATTTCATTATGTTTTGACAAGATTGTTGTGGTTGGTATAAGTAGCTTTGACTTGTCAAGTAAAAACATCTGCCGACGGAACAAGTTGTACCGGGATTAAAACGAAAACAACAAAACAAAATCTGAAATAAGAAAAGATTAACTAGTCAAATCATGGTAATTTATTCAGATTCTAGGTCATTAGATATTAGTTTTTGCAGCGTGAGGTTAAAATGTTAAATTCTTCATCTTGCTGGATACTTCCCTCTACAGTAAAATAAGCGCACGGTGCCACGATCACATTACTTATTTGGTTTTTACGAAGGCCGAGGTCCATTAAGTCTTATGTGGCCGCTGGCAGACGGAGCCGGCGGGGAATAATTGTCCAATCTGTGAATTAATTCTGCTCCTCCATCGCCGCCGCTGTTTACCCGAGCAATTTAAAAACCGTAACAGAGCATTGTCAGGTATCAGTAGCGCTGGGATGACCCGTAAGGCTAACGTTAGCACGCCACCGAATTTCCATTGAGATGCATGTGTGATTAATCAGAGCTAATGCCGCTACGTGCTATAAAGAGGAGCTTTTAGCGCGGTAACCAGGCAGCCCTTCATGTATTTACATTATTCATGAGAGCGATTTGGATAATGCTGCCTCTGACTATTACTCCCTGTATGCTGTGTTAACATGTATTAAGAGTAATTTGATGAGATGTGGATTCATGGGGAAAGGGGCTGTCGATTACCACTGGAGTTAATAGGGTTGAGTGAGCAAATGGTGCGAGCAAATTTCATGCAGTTCGCACACATGTAACATTAATGTAATTCTTTAGGAACGGGCCTCTGAAATCCCTGTCCGTTAGCGCCACGCACATCTGATTTAAAGCGGCCGCTAATCAATTACGGGCAGATTTAAGGGAGGGACGTGGACGCGTGTAGCAACTTCATAACACGGGCAAGCGAGTTTGGACAAGTTATGGGCGTCGGTGAAGGGAATTAGATGAGCACAACAACCCAAGGAGACAAGAAAAGTGTTTATTTGATTCATTTGATAGGTTTTGATTGTCTAGTTTTGACGTTATTCAGTGTATTAATACCTCATGTAAGTATAAATGATAGTTTTACATCAGTCAGGTCGCTGTTTGTGGAGAAATGTTGAAAAATATGTTCAAAATGATACAGGAAGTAAACAAACTGATGACGTCACACTATGGAGACAAAGGTTATGGATAATTTACACAAAATAAACTACTTTTTTGACCCTTTAAACATTGATTCAACAAAATAAAGTGTTCACATGTGTTTTTCTTTGTCAAAAAAATAAAATAAAATATACATTAGAGGAGTTATGGTGCACTGTACAGGATGGTTTATTGGTATTTTCCCAGTGTGATGTCATCATTTACAACCAGGAAGTAAATCTAAAAACCTACATAAATAGCTAAACTGGGGTAAAATTTGTAAAGAGTCTAACAGAATTTGAAATATATTTATCTTAACTGCATTTTAGTTTAATTAGTTTAATTAGAGGCACTTTGACAACAGCCCGATCTGGCACCTTCTTCATTTGACTCTTTTCAACATTTTTATTTTGTGTTCTGTCGCTGTAGACCAAAACAGTCCTCAGTACAAATATAATTATATGAAAATTTGACTATTTCATTGTTTATTCTGAGAAATTATGTACAAAAACTGTAAAACTTTCAGTAGCAGGCCTTATTTATGTAAAGTACGAAACAAATGTCAAACAGATGACTTAATAATTAGAATATTGGGTCTTTTTTGCGTCAGTCCAACATCGAGAATTAAAGGTAAATCAGTGACTCTGGAAAGAGGAGAGAGGCAGGGCTGTGTCTGGTCTCCCCTTTTGTTTGCTTTAAATGGAAAAAAAAAACACATTCTGACTTCATTTGGAAATGGACAAGTTTGACAGACTCTGAATTAAACAGGACTTGTTCATCGGATTTAATGCATTTTATTTTATTTATTTATTTATTTTGCTCTCTGTGTCATGCTCCATGTTCTGTATTTTGTGTTTATTTTTGAAAATTTAAAAAGAAAGAAAAGAAGAAAGAGAAGAAACACAGAGAGAGAAACAAAAAGTACTGTCTAAGTTGTTTATCTATAAGTCTATTAGTTTCAAATTTCAGTCATACTTTCACAGCTCGGCTCCGTTTAAATACATATTTGTTACGGATTTTGAGCAAGTATTTATCAGAAAAAACGTTTATTTTAAAAGAGTACATTTTACTGAATGCAGAAATAGCAGATTTAATGCGAGACACTGCAGATGAATAGGAAAAAATCTTAAATTTAAAGATATCAATTTGAAAAGTTACCTGTTAACTCAAGAACATTCTTCCTTCTATAATGTTTTCATATAGAAATAACTAAAATTGCACATACCTGGGACATTCCAATCTGAAAAATGGTCAGCACAGGTTTAAATTCCTGGTTTTGCCTCAAGTAGAAAAGAGAACAAGAGGAAATACTGTCTTCCTGGTTCAATTTACGTCATCACAAAGCACCAGAAGTACAAAAGTGAATATAAAAACCATGATTTATCAGTATTTATATATGCAGCGATCTCCAAGTGTCAGAGGAAACGCGATTGGTCAAGACGGGCTCTTTTCATGTGCTGAGTCCCTGGAAAGGACAGTTCTACAGCGGCGGTATCGGCCTCATCTTTTGCCAGGAGAACACGATGCCTATCTCAATAATGACCATCAAAATTATGTTTTAATGCTGAGATCGGCAGCGGCAGTCGCGCCCTGGGGAAGTACTTCCTAGAACGAGAGCATAGATGTTATCCGGGCTGCTGCTTATCAGATGAGCTGCAGAGGGTGAACCAGACTGCCACATCCAGGCACTTTTGAAGGTCCATCAGGTTGGATTTAGTTCTGGTTTAGTCCTTTTCTAGTCCCGGTTTAGACTTGTTTTCTTCTGGTTTGAATCTGGGGCAGTTCTGGGTTTATGTTAAGGCAAGACACTACAGGTAAAACCCTTTTATTTTTTCGTTTTTGGTCAGTTTGCTTTCTCGACATATCAGCTTTAATCTGGAAACAGCAAACTTGTCCAATCTGCTCCTAAAGATGTTTTATTACTTCATTTAATCCACTCCATCCTTAGATTTCTCTGGGACATTGTAACTTCAAAGACTGTTTTCTCAAAAAGCATTTTTGTCGCGTATTGACATCAAATCACCACTTAAAGTAGCTCTCACACCAACTTTAAAATCTTGTATGAAACAAGATTTTGTCAGAACGTACAGAAGGCCTGATTTATTAGAATTTAAAGTCAAAACTTCATAGTTATGTTTATCAAATATCAGGTTACACATTATTTTAAAATACATTTGTACATTTTGTTTAAACATCAATCCCGACAATACAGACACATACCAATACCGGTAAAAAATAACAACAACATAACAAAATAAATAATAATTAAAAAAAAAAAAAACACTAAACAAAAACAGTAAATAACCTGTTTTATTGTGGACAAATGAACCACTGAAATTTAAGACATCACAAAACATGAAGGGACGACTGACCAAGACGGACGACCATTATGTGTTTTTATATAAATCTCTCTACAGTATAATCCTATTTTTAACAGACTATTCACCTTATTCCACTTTTGCCTCTTTTTGCCACAGATCCGCACTCCTGTAGTAAATGCATCCGGTTTGACAAGAACCCTGTTCATGTAAACGGCGAACAAGGGAAAAGTCTTGCTGTTTAAACATTGTATAAAGTAGATTGATTTGTGTAAAATGTTTAATGAACATGAGCAAAAACAAGTCAACAACGCACCAATTTCCTGAGGCCTGAAAACAGCTTTTTAGTCCGTGTAGAACTTATTTCCTGTTAAGCTCACTTGCCCCATATAAACTACAACGGAAAAAAGATGGCGGTGCCCACGGAAACTTTTGGAATAAGGTCAATAACAAATAATACTTATGCTGCGTTCAAGGCAACTGAGAAGTCGGTAAATTCCCACTCCCTGACTTGCTCCATTTGAATTAACTGATTTATTTGTATATAATAATATGGCTAATGCTAAACCGTCGACTAATAAAAGTTTTTGTTTTTTTATGTTGAATTTTGTTAGCGAATATTTTAGACAACTGTTTTTCTCATCAATTTGTTTAGCTCTGACTAAGCTCTGGTTTAGATTTGGTTTAAGCCTGAAGTGATCCTGTTTTATTTTAGTGACATGACTTTGATTCAATGGTTTAGTCCTGGTTTAGTCCTGGTTTAGTCCTCAGAATCCCTGCTTTAGCACCTGCTTTACACCTCAGCCCAAGCGCAGATTTAGTCGTTACATCTGCACACAGAGACGCACATAACAAACGCCCGAGCCCCGGACTTCTGTGACCTCAAAGCAGTGCAGCTACAGGAGCAGCAGACCCGTATGTACCCGCAGACCTCGCGAAGGACAATCCGTCAGGCGCATATAGAAACACCCGCTGCAGTGACGGGCCGCTCAATGCCTCGTCTGAAGATGCACATCAATATTAAAGGCCTCTCTGTGTTGGTCCGTCTCTGGCACGAGGCGCACCCAAGGGACCAGGCGGATTTTACCACAATGAATGCAAATGAAAGCCCTTCTTCTGCATGTCTGACACACTCGCTCCAACCCTCCGGGGCAAAAGAGGAGTGCCCCGCGTCCTCCCCCCTCTCTCTCGGTCGGTGTGTCCCAAACCTACATTAGAAAAACAATGCAATAGTGATCATTTCAAACTACGCCGTCTATTTACAAAAGGGTTATTGTGTGTTTGAGGTGACATACTGCAGGTGAATAGGAAAAAATCTGAAATTTAAAGATGTCAATTGTGAACTTCTCCTGTAGTTTACTCACATAAATGTAAGAAAAAAATGTATTGCAAGTTTTTCATCATGTCATGTTTTCATGTAGAAATAAGGCCTTTTAGGTGTCAAAATTCCACATATTTGGGGTACTTACAGTAAATCTGAAAATTGACAGAACCAAGTTTAAGTATCTCAGTTCATTTTGTTCACATATTAGTTAGAAAACTTTGAAGAGGAGATTTTGGATTTCTTATTTATTCTTTGAACTAGATCGGACCAAAAATTGTCGAAAAATTCAAATTTCAACTCAGCTTAAAAGTTTAATAAATCGGGCTTAGAATTAGATGTCAACAAATCCTTCTGTACGATTAAGTGGTGATCTTTATGTCTCTATGAGAGAAAAATGCATTTTAAGAAAACGCCGTTTGAAGTTACAATGTCCCAGAGAAATCTATGGATGAAGTGGATTAAATGGAAGAATAAAACATCAGCAGATTGGACAAGTTTGTTGTTTCCACATAAAGCCGATATGTTGAGAGAGCAAACTGACAAAAAAAGAAGTTTTGCCTGTAATAAAATGACAAATGTACTGCTGTCATAAATAGGAGGAATTTCGACGATCTCACGTCAAGGGCCAGGACCAGAATAATTGTTCAACTAACTTAAATTTGATTCACAAGGTAAAATATTGTTGCAAAACGCCTGTCATGAAACTTGTTTTGTTTGATTTTAACAATTATAACATGGACTTATATACATGAGCTTCACTGAATCATTCACATATTCCATATCTCCAGTGGTGGAAAAAGAACGAAAATATGTCCCCGAGTGAAAGTACAGATACATGGCTAAAATGTATTCAGTTACAAGTGCTACTACATGATATACAGTCAAGTAAAAGAATAAAGTACACAAGAAACACTGCTATGTCCCTCTGATTTGTTCTATTATGAACTTGAATCATGTCGGCACATACAGCTTGTTTCCATAGGAGCTGTCCGGTGTGGAGCGGGAGGTGTTTCCACTGCACAAAAGTTTGAAGCGTCCAAAGGGGGAGGTACCAGCTCCCAGAGGGTGCTGGGACCGGTTTAGAGCGAGATGATTGGACACAAGAGAACAACCAAGACGAAACGAAGCAGCAAAAAGCAGATATAAAGACAAAATAACCATTCCTCGCCAAACACTGACTTAATCTTGTGATAAACCTCTGTATTTCCAGGGACAATATCTTTATGTGTTGTAGTTGTTTGAAGTTACTTGTTGTAACGCAGTTTAAGTTCACACTTTAAAAAAAAAAAACTTGATCAATCAAACGCGTACGCCTGAATTTTGAACTTTTGAACCTAAAACTGCACCTTTTTTTTAGCCTTTTTTCAGAGTTGGCGGTGAGGTGCTGTTGTGTGTGCATATTGTCTATTTTTTTTTTTTTTTTATTGGTGTTTTGCCTTGGGCTTGGGCGATACGACTTCCTGATATTGATCAATCGCAATTTATTTCGTCTTATTGAAAGCAGATAAAATGTCTGTCTTTCTTTGTATTTCCTGAAAAGTGAGGGACTACACCGACTTTCCTGATCATAACACAACACAGACTTTTAATTTATCGACAAAACATTCAAAGTCCGACCTCTGCTCCAAACCACATGCCATTTCTGACAGAGGATCGACCGTGAACCTCTCGATTACAAAGACCGAAGCTGATCATTGACAATTAGAAACGACAGAATCTTGATCTCCATTAAAATTTCATTAAAAGACACAACAACCCGCGCTTCCCTTGCAAAGCTAACACACTATTAACAGCGAAAAAAAACGTCCTGGAAAGGCTATAATTTGCCGGCTATTGAGTCCAGCATCAACCATCCAAAAGCGATAAAGAATGCACTGTACGGGATCATGAAAAAAGCATCAGGAGAACAAGAAGAGGGCAGAGATGAGAGGAGCAGAGGATGCTATTTATCAGTCTAATTATGAGAGGCAGATCGGCGGCCCCAGCGGAGGAGCGGGTCTGAGTCAGGGAAACGGCTCTTGCTCCGGCCGCTCCAGCTGAATATTAATAGAAGGAGGAGTGCGTTTTATTAGAGAGACTAATGGTGAATGCGCCGAAGCTCTTTTCCAATATGTGGGTTGCGCTGACCTCTGCTGCCCCCGTGGCCTCTTTTGAATAGAACAGGCTGGTGCTCCGGGCTGGACGGGTGCGCGGCGACCTTCTCCATTTCAATATCACGCGCCTTGTTTTTAACCCGCCGGATTTCCGACGAGGGCGAGGGAGGGAGGCGGGAGGCGGGCTGAAGATCTGCGAGGACCGAGGAGATCCCCGGAGATTTGTAGTTCCCTTCAATTTTCTGGTCGCGTGTAAAATAATCACGGCGGCATGAGCGGAATGAGATGGTTTATGAGTTAACTTCCAACTGTAAATCAGGCTTCGCTCTAGCAGTGACTGTACTCTTCAAATTAGGGGTTTTGTTTCGTTTTGTATGTTTTTTGTACGTATTGGAGCAAAGGCCTTTTAAAAATCACCACGTTATGTTTGGAGAGAGTTCTGTTGGAAAAATGTATGGTGTTTTTTTCACAACATCATGTCAAAGTGCCCAATATTCACAGGGAACACTAACCACTGGAGAAACACTGAAATATACAACTGGGATTAACAAAGCCCTACGATATTTTGGCGTTTATTTTGGCGATATTTTGACATAGTAAATCAATATATACAGAACGTACTTTTGTCAGTTGGGAAAAGGCCGGAGAATAGATGTCACAAACTGAGGCAGCGATCAAAGATGGGAAGGATGGGTCAAATGCAGAGGACAATTAAATGGACAATAAAGTGTGCTGTGACCGAGTACTCCCGCCAGAGCACGCCACCCACTTACCTTCATTAATCTTGCTCCGTTTTCTGCCCATTTCACCGACCAAAATCCATCCCAGTCGTCGTGGATACGCACTAAACTAAACCGCTCCTGCATCGTCCATGTCCATAATCTCCTTCGGGAGCAAACGTTCACAAGTTCGTACTGTCAAACTGACCGCTTTGCTCACTTCCTGGTTTTATTGTGTCACGGGCGGGACGCTGGCATCTGTCGCTTCCTGTACAAAAATGTATTTTCTTATTTCCCCTGAGTAAGTAAGTAAAGTTTATTTGTGTAGCACCTTTCACAGACACAGGAGGAATAAGAAAATGTATACAATCAGCATAACACATTGGTAATAATAAATGTAAACAGTATTAACACATTAGTAATGATGACACATTTGGTCATAGTGGCCCTAAGCCTGTGGGGGTGGGAATAATCACTCGAATAGAAACGTTTTCAGCTGTTTTTCAAGAGTATGTTACAGTCGCAGAGACACCAGTATTTTGGATGTTGAAACGTGTTGATTTTTCTATGATTTCTGTTATGAGAAATAATTTTGGTTTATAGTACAAACCCATATTTTTTGTGTTAATTGGCTTGTGGGAGGAGCTTTGGGTTATAAAAGGGAGCGGATTGTAAATGATGTAAATGATTGTTCACTGCTTTTTCACTGTTGTTTCGTACTCATCTTCAAAGTTTTTCCATGGGAGCGTTGCACAAAATAAAAGTAAAAGCATACTTTATACACTCATTCACAAGAACCCTGTCACGTGTACTTTAAACACATCGTAATAGACATTAGACAAATGAAGAAAAAAAACAAAACATTCTAACTTTAATTGAAAGTAGACATATTTAATAGACTATGGACTTGTATGTGCTGAGATAGTCTTTTATTTTTTATTATATATTTCTTTCATGACTTTCTGGTGATGTTCTGTTTTATCTCCTTGTTTTATCTTAAATCGCACGATTGATCTAAAAAAAACAGCTTTGAAAGGATAAGTCTGCGTACTTTTGAGTTGAAAGTGATTTGCAGCAGCCCATACATTACGTCGCCTTTAAAGAGCAGCTGCAAACAGAGGATTTTTTTTCATTTGTGCCAAAATGGCTTCGTAACGCTGCTGAATCCTGTGTCACTGTTTAAGAAAATAATATTGCTGAAGGAAGTAAGCGGGGGTGACATGGGAAGCGGTTAGGAAAATAGGAAAATAAAGAAGTTAAGTACAAATTCCAATGGTTTAATCACGAGAGGGACAGTTATAATCTGGTTTAAAGCTCCTAAAAGACAATTGTGCATAATAGATCTCTATTATCAAGGGCTGTGGAC
This sequence comes from Rhinogobius similis, assembly GCA_019453435.1. NCBI lineage: Eukaryota > Metazoa > Chordata > Actinopteri > Gobiiformes > Gobiidae > Rhinogobius > Rhinogobius similis. The sequence continues at coordinate 17,200,514 of CM033638.1, forward strand.
ACTGGACAGTTCATACAGGTAACATAATTCTTAAATATTTATTTTAGTCTGACTCTGTGTGAATCCCATAAAGATACAATAGGAATAGAAATGATGATTTGAACGCTGCTAGTGATCAGAGTTAGACAGCGCACAGTTTTGCACAAAGCCAATTCCCAATGTTTCCTCACACTTTTCACCTGAACTTGACGCTGTTCACTGTTCCATTTTGCAAAGCCAACAGTCAAAAAAGGGCAAATATTAATAGGTAGTATAATAGGCATACTACAAGGCAATTAGATCTTTGTTTTTTAGTAATTTGTTGTTGAAATGTTGCTGCCTGCTACGCTGAAATTCCAGGCCGTGCCAACAGCAGAGAATCAGCTATGCAGGTTTGAACAAGAACTTCAGGAACCAGTGTATATTATTCTGCTGTTTTAGATCAATATTATGGTTTACAATGGACAAAATGTACAATAATGATCTATGCACATGATCATTTATTACTGAACAGCAGAAATAAAGCCCAACATGTCCTCTTGGTCCATCCGTGTTTGGCAAAGTTGCATTCTTAACTGTGCTGCTTTTCCTGACTTATGACTTTGACATTTTATCCCCTCATTAAAATTATTCCCTTTTAATATGAGCTGGCTCGGACTTCCACCGTTTAGCGCTGACACCTAATAAAAAGAAAAAGGATGATTCTGGCAAATTGGCCTGAGCTGTCGGCAAACTATTTCAAACTCGGAGAAAAAAAATGAGGGGAAATGTCCGCGCTTAAATCAACTCGAAAACTGTCGAGTCTTGTCGGTCTGGAATGTGCAGCGGGGTTAAAACTTATGGAACATGACAATAAAACACAATTGGAAACTTTATTTTACTACAATAACAATCTATGTACAAATACCATGAAATTGCCCTTTTTCTTTTTAATCTTTCCGAGCACAAATATCGCAATAATCTGATCACAAACGCGTATTTCCGAAAGGTTAACTTATCGGAAGCGGAGGCGGGTTTGCAGCAGACGGAGGTACAGCGGCGTGTGAAGCGTAATGATAATTTACTGCTCAGACAATGAAAGGGAAGACAGATCGTAATCAGGGAATCATATATTAAACATACAAGGTCAGGTTTGTGCCGTGTGCGCGGTTAACAACAGGGAGGTTTGGTTATCGTCAGGATCAGAGCCGCAGGGCAAACAACTCACATCTTAAACTACTCCAGAGCATCAACTGTTGCAAGATGTGGGTTCATTGTTGTGAAAAACTACAGATATTCTATGGAAGTATTGTTTTGGAGGTGCACTGTGTAACTTTTCTGGTCGTTTTTGGCGACGTTCACGCTGCAGGTCTTGACGCTCAATTCAGATTTTTTTCCCAAATCTGATTTTTTTTGGAGAGGCGCTTCACATTGTCAGTAAAATGTGACGCAAATCAGTTTTCATGTGTGAACGCAAAACCCTGAAGTGACCTGGTGTGGAGAAGAACAGGGAGCATAAGACAACATAATATATTATTTATTCATCTCTAACTTTTGTCTTAAACAGGCAAAAGTTGGTATTTCATCTATTTATTTTATTACTTTTTACAAAACAATTTACATAAAAACATAACTTTTTTGCACTTTCTAGCTTCACTGCTGTTCTGCGGTTTGATGGTTTAATCTGTTTAATTCCTGTCTTTTCTGGTGTGAAAAACAATGTGTCTCCTGTTTCATTTCAGCGCAGATTAATGTGGCCTGATCAGACTGCAATCAGATTCAAATCAGATGTAGCATATGACAGTGGCCTGGGTCACATTTGTAAAAGTCAGATATGGGTTTTTTCACGCTGTCATAAAAAAATTTGATCCAGGTCACATTTGGGCAAAAAAATCTGATTCAGCTTGCGCTTTGAATGTAGTCTGTTGTTGTTGCTTTGCCTGTAATGTTCCAAAGGATGCCATAAAACTTAAAGTAGGTGGCAGACCCTCCATCAATAGTCACAAATAAATATTTAGTTGTAGGAATACACTATAGAAATGTTTGACTTTTGATAATGTGAAGTGTAAACTGTTACCTACAATTCAACTGAATTTATTTAGCGCCCAAAATCATAGAACAACGAATCGAATAACAGTTGCTCGATGGGCCACAGGTAGAAAGCAGATTAAATAAACAATTTTCAAGAGAATTTAGCAAATGGGTAACTGTCCCAGAGCGCCCCCTGTCCTTGACCCTTGTTCTCAACGAAAAACTACAAAATAAAACCTGTGGGAAAAAGTAGAAACCTTGGGAGAACCACAGTGAAGGAGAGATCCTACTCCCACGGACGGACAGACCAGGACCAGGACTGACATCCACCTGGACCAGAAGCACTCAAGAAGAAGGAAGGTGGATCATCTGTAGAGAGTTCCTCCAGGCAGATGAGGAGCAGTTCATCTAGTGTAGCAAAAGTTCCTGCAGGCACATGAGGAAAATCCGGGTCTATAGATCAGGGTCATGAGATGGGGGGTTGTCTGGCACAGTGACAAAAGAAAAAACATGTGAACAGCAATGAACAGACTAAAGCTGAACTAAAATCTCAAATATTGTTGATTGAGAAAGTAAGCAGAACCAGAGGATAATGTTCAAGAAAACACAGCCAACTTCTCCCTGGACCAGTGCCAGCTCCGAAACCTCTCCGTCTTCATGTGGCTCTGCGCAGTAACATGAGGCTGTGAGTGGATCTGGTTTTATCCAACGCTCTTATTTAGGCAAACCTCATGTTGTCAGAGCCGCAGGAGCAGACCATGATTACAGCTTTCAGCGGGAAGAACAAGGATTTTATACCTGAGGAGTGAAGCAAGACACCACAGAACAGTCAGAGTGAGACATTGTGTGAAGTGGTGCAGTGGTGGACTCAAAACAAGAAGGCTGTGTCAATTTCCCGACTGCGTGCGGCCATATTTTGCATGTTCTCCCTGTGCCGGGATGGGTTTGTAATAATAGTTTAGTAACACAACGTATAAAACCATTAAACAACAAAGCTAGTTCTGCTGAGAGATTTATCAAAACAGGACAGACACAAATGTTTATGCACAGGATCAATGCCTTCGACAAAAGCAGACACAATTTACACTTACGCAAAAATAAAAAGGGTCAGGTTTCACTCGCAGAAATCACATTCATAAAGCACATTTTACAAACATTCTGCAGTTTACAATGTGCTGCACTTTAGTTCACCTGAAAATAAAAACTTTACTAGTCAGACATTAAGAAAAGAAATCCATAAACACACAGTAAAACAAAATAAGAACCACAACAAATAATAACAAAAAAATGATAACACAATCAAAACTGCAATTCAATGGTCACAATTAGGAAAACATTCTGTCTTATTCTGTCAAAAGCTGGTATTTAGACATGTTGTTTTGAAATGCATGAGATTTTTGCATTAGTTTAGCAGTTCAGATTGCGGTCTTCTTAAATGATAATGCACCTCTATGTGTTTTAAAATGAACATATTCTGCTAGAGTGACTTTTTTGAGCTCTTAACCATGTTCTTACAATGTTCTGTCGTCAAAAACGTACCTGGAGTTGTATTTAGCTTCATTCATGCTAGTTTGAGTAATGCTGGTTAGAAAATCCTCTCCTCTCCGACCATCAAAAACACTCCCTTCTGAACTCCCTCGATCGATGACGACGACATTTCTTTTAGATTTCATATGTCACTTATCTGAGAATCTGCTGTTTTAAGTCCTTAAATCATCGCTAGACTCACTCTGAGCATTTCTGTTGTCTAAACACGATCTTTGTAGCTTCTAGCTTAACACACATACTTCATTAAGGCTCAAATAATAACGTGTTCAGCTTGTGTATAGCATGCATTTTGATTTTTTTAGTTCTAAAACATGAGATACCAAACTTAAGATACTCAAGAGCTTGTTTAAAGGCTAATAACGATACAAAAAATGCATTACATGTTTCCTTTAAATGAAAACTTTGAACACAATTCTACCATTAAATCATAAATCGCAAATCCAATCGTCATATTTGTCAGAAAAATCGCATCACATTTTCTCATTCAGCCCGAAATGAAAGCAATGAGAGAAAATAAAACAAATAATGTATATTCAAGTTTATCACCAGGTCAAAAATTGTTATTGATTAATAAAATGAATAACAAAAAGTCACTTCTACATTCCAAAAAGTGGGAATAATCATTAAAATGGGACTGATGTAGTGGATACTGAATTTCAAATCAATAGTAAATTCATCACGTTTCATTGTAATAAATGTATGTTGGCCAGAAGAATAGTATTAATGGGTTTGTACGTGACATCTGGGCACAGGATGTTTGAATAGAATAGAATAAATGCTTGTATTTTAGTCTATTGAGTGAAATGATCCACTACAGGGTTTTAAATGTAGAATGTCCACCTTTTCCCTTGTTGTCATTGTAAATATACATTTCCTCTTCTCAAAGTGAACTGAAAACCTGTCTCTGATGTACAAAGGTGCACAGGGTTTGTCACCTGCGGACGGTCAACCTTCAAGCAACAAGAGTCACTCAACCGGTTCTATCTGTGTTTGCTCGTTCTCTCACCGCAGGCCAAAAAAAAACAACACCCCATCTCCTCCCTCCATCTCTATACCTCGGGCCAGCGCGAATAATTGCAGTCATTTCACCTTTTCAACATAACAAATCCATCCTCGATTACAAACGGAGACGCAGAAACAGATTGAAACCTCATATTTTAATTGAGGACATTTACTTTCCGCATCTGCATTTGCGACAATAAAACTAACCAGTGGCGCGACCCCCTTTTCCTCGCAGCGTCTCGCCAACTCCTCGCGCGACCTCAATTTGTGGACTTCATAAAAAGGTGGACAGATATGCGCCCCCGCTGGTCTAGGAGGTAATTACGAATGTTAGCGCGCGTATCCTTGGGGAGGGACGATGCTCAGCCCGGGCCGGTGATCCCAGTTTGGAGCGCGGCCAGATATTTCCGCTGGAATCAGGCGGCATTAACCTCCTTGATGCAGAATCTCGGCGTGTAAATGAGCTGGCTAATTAGAACGCTCTTCCGGAGATACGACACATGAAAACACATCGCAAAGTGACAGGGAAAATAAAGGGCCACACTATGGAGATAGAATTAAGAGATGTTGTGGTCTGTTTTTTGTCTTGGCGCTTTTTGGAGGTAACTTTATCCTGGCAGGATTTAGGATGATTTAAGAAAGTATAATTATGCAAACATTCGTAGTAGTACTCTGGATGAGTGTAATAACAGTAGTAATGCTTAGAGGGAATAGAAACACTTTTAGAAATTGTTCTAGTGTGATAAAGCATTGAAATATTGATATATCATGATCTGGTGACATAGCATCAATATCGTAAACTGCTGTATCGATATTAGAGCTGCAACTAAGGATTATTTTGCTTATTAATTAGTTCAGTTCAATCCAGTTTCTTTTTGTAGCGCCCCAAGTCACAACAACATTTGTTTCGATGGGCCACAGAAAGAAAGCAGTTTAAATAAACAATGTTCAAGCAAATGGATAACTGTCCAGAGCGCCCTCTGTCCTCGACCTTTCTTTTCGGCAAAGCAAAACTTCAAAAAACCTTGTGGGAAAAAGTAGAAACCTCGGGGAGAACCACAGAGAAGGAGAGATCCTACTCCCACGGACAGACAGACTGCAGATGTTCCAGGATGGTTATTCTTCTGATTTATCAATCGTTTAGAAAGCGAAAGGCCCGAGAATATATGGAGAATTTAACCAAATTCGCTTTGAAAAGCAAAGGTGATGCCGCTAGAGGACGACATGATGAATATATTTACTGGCAAAGAAGGTTTTTGATCAAAAATACTAAAATCACATGTTTCCTGTGTCTTTTTGAAGTAATTCTTGCTTTGTCTGAATCATAAACCTCTTCTCTCAGTAGACATGTTTTGCAGTACTTGTATAGGCCAGATCACGATAATTCCGTTACTAAATAAGTTGACGATTAGCATTAATTGATTAGTCATGATTAACTTGTTTGAGCCATTATCAATATATCACCATCGTCGACTGCTGCTTCACTTTTACATCTGAAACAAGCCGTTCTAAAGTTATATTTACCTTGAAGACGTTTGCGTGTGATTACCAGCGATGTACGGAAAGGTTTGCGACAACTAGTGACAAAATCACATAACACAGCTTCAAAAAATGCACTTTTAATTGAGAGAAAAGTGTAACAAAACAGCTTCTTCTCTCACCCACCCGTCTGTTGTGTGCTGTCGGCCGCTGGAGTGTTGCAGATTGAGACGGCTTCATACGTGGACACACTGCACAGGTCATGGACACTGCTGATCGGATTATCCACAGACAAGAGGACCGCCGCTCTGACTGCGTCTGAGTCTGAGCAGGTGGAGTGGATCAGGAGCAGGTGTAATCCACTGGTCCTTATCTCTCCAGGATGAAATAACCATCTCTGTCCCGTGGGATTTATCGATGAGGCCGCAAGGACTTCTGCTGCCCTCCGTGTCCTGAGCAGAGATAGAGAAAGACCAGTGATTTCAGACAGGTATAGGATGAAAAAAACATAAACAAAATGATAATGATTTGGGAACATTATACTCAAAACTGCTTGGTCGACTAAAAACTTGCCCTATTGACCAATTAGTTGATGAAAAGGGTGTGTGTGTTTACATGTTAGATATAGAAAAAGTTAGATTAAACTCACGATTCACTCCAAAATCATTAGCTAACTCATTCCATATCTTCTCTTTTTTTCTGTTTTTGTCATATAATTAAATAACAGTCGACTCACATTTTTATTAGTCGACTATTGTTTACACCATCGACTGATTAATCGACTAAAAGACCAAAGGATTACAGCCCTAGACTTTATAGTATCTACAGATGTACTGACCGTGTGGGGGTTTTCTGTCAGAGGTTTGCATGTTCTTCGTGTGTCTGGGTTAATTTTTTCCAGGTACAATAGTTTCCATCGTTAACCTAAACCGTGCACAGTGTAGGCTTAACTTCCAGCTTGGTCTTATCAAGATTGAGACTCAAGAACCAAGGCTGCAAGACTCAAGATCGAAATCGCAATTTGAATGGTTGCAATTAGCAAAGACTGCAATTGTTTAAGTCCTTTGCTAGTAAAATATCTCGTCATCTTCTCTATAAAACCTGTTAACCCTAAAGTTTAGACCTCTACAAATGTCGCAGTGTTTGTCAGAAAAATTTAGACAATTGGCCGAAATCATTTAGTCCTTTAAAGAGAATCAGAATCAGAGTTGGTTTATTGTCATTGTCGGTGATCAAAATTCACAAACGTAGGACCTTGCTTTGACGTCAGGTGCAACATAAAACAACGAATAAAATATTAGCAAAATATTTAAAAAGAGACATGAATAGGATTAAGAATAAGATAAAAGTAAAATTGAATAGTATAGACAAGATACAGAAATGTTAGTTGGACAGACAGTAGTGCAAATAGATAGCTTCTTAATAATATATTGTTAGTGGCAGGTCTTATAAAGTGTTCATGAGTCCAACGGCAGAGGGAAAGAAACTGTTCTTGTGGCGGGAGGTTCAGTTCTGGATGGACCGTAGCCTCCTGTCTGAGGGGAGGGGCTCAAATATTCCATGTCCAGGTGAGAAGGGTCATGGACTATTTGAGAAAGAACACATGGGCACCTCCTGGTCTGGACCCTTTGACCCTGTGGCACTGAAGGGTGGGTGAAGTGCAGGGAACACATCTTCTACAGTGGTGGCTGAGGGTCTTTAGTGCGGAGTTTACATGTTTCTCCCTGTGTTTGGTTCGTCTGGGCACTTTTGTTTCTCCATCAACATAAAACACAAAAAAGAGGGTGTCCTGACCAACCTCAAAAGCTAGAGATAGGTTTGGTGATAAATCATTTTATTTTCTTTTTAGCCATTTCAAAACATTGTTCCCTCGTGAAAAAACTTTCCTGGAGTTATATTTAGCTTCTTTCACACTTGTTTCATCAATGTGGTTTATGAGGTTCTCTTCTCTGCTTCTTCTCTGAGCCTAGAACCCTCAAATATCTCCAGATTGTGACGCCAAAGGTATCTTGTGCTGTTTTTACGTCCACAATCATTGTCAGACTGTTCTGCCATCAAATTACATCTGAATTCTTGTATTAGCATGTCAGAAAGAGCTAGCTTTTGTTTGTCTTCCCACAGTAATTCCCTCACGAAATACCAATGAGAGAAAGTTTGACCTACAGCAAGTATTTTTTAAGTTCTAAAACATGACATACCAAAGTAAAAGTTCTCTGGAGCATGTTTGAAGGGCAATAACAGTACAAACAATGTATAATATGTATCTTTCAAAATCTTCCTGAACTTTAAACTGATTTTAAACAACAAAAAAACAATTGTTCAACATCAAAACAAAAATCTGTGCCCCCTCACCAAAACTAAATGCATTAAAAATCAAAGTGGGTTCAACAGACACCCCTTTGGGCCAATCTACATCTTTTCATCTTTCCGAGCTCCTCCAAACCGGACCGGCGGAGTTTGCTGCATCTTTGGCCTTTCCAAGTTTGAGATGCCGACCTTTTAATTAAGAAGCCCCCCGCCAGGCCAATCAGAGCCGAGTCTTCCACGTCAGTCGTTCAACAAAACAGGATCTCAGCCTCTGGTTCATCTCAATGTTAGCTTGAGTTTTTAAGAAGCATGACATTTAATCAGAGCCGCAGCATTAGGACGATTGGTTTAGCCCCGAATCAGCGTGTGGCGTTCAACAATCCACACTAAAGGCCACTGAAGGTCAACATCAAAACATAATACGCAAAATGATGAATAATCTGCTCGTTGAGAAGTTCTGCCGCGGAGTGTAATGGACAAAGTGTCTGGAAAAGATAAAAAGAAAGGGAACTTTTTGCATTCACGCTTTTGTTTGGAGAAAGAAGAGCGCATCGCGACGATTTTGGCGTCTTTGCACTGGCTTCGTGGTCATTTTAGAGTTGATTTTAAGATTTTGTTGTTTGTTTTTAAAGCACAGTGGAGTGTTTTAAGTCATATTTTTACTCTCTGGCTTTTAAGACCGTGTGAGTTGTGCGGTCCTCTGTGTTTTTATTTATTTTAATTACATTTATTTTAGTTATTTATGTTTATTCTATGGTTTTATGATTGTTTTTGATTTGACTGGATTCACTGTTTTTAGTGAGTGTTGGGATCAAATTCAGCAGTTATTGTATGTTTTTTTGTTGTTGTTTGAGGTTTCGTGTCTGTGCAGCACTTTGGAAACGTGTCTGTTTACAAAATGTGCTATAAATAAAGAGGATTTTGGTTAGGTCTGGGTGATAAAAATTGAATGGTGAGCTTGTCCCTGTGACAATCTGCTGTTTTTGTGAAATCGTCGTATGGTGATTCACTGTTTGTCTCTTTAATGCAGCTGTCTGTTCAAACACACTTTTTCTCCTGTTGTTTAGCCTCTGAAGCCTCTGAACAGATGACTTTATTTACCTCTTAAAGACCAGAGCTGCACAATTAAACCAAATCAACACAAAAACGAAATTTTAATGAATGCAAATCACAAAGGATGCAATCTTTGAAGTGAAATAATTTCTTAAACAAACAACAAAATATCTTGCTTTGATTTGAATCAAAACACTATAATTTGGATTTGTACAAACATGTTCTGAAACAAGCACAACCAAAAGCAACACAAATGCGTTGAAAAGTGACAAAAACACACCTAGAAACAACAAATGCGACTCAATGCACCAAAACGTGACTAAAAGTAACAAAGACGTAAATAAATATGACAAACACAACTGAATTTGACAAAAACACAACTAAATTTGAACAAAATCCTATTATTAAAACATATATCACAAATCTAATCACAATCGCACTGGTCAGAAAAATCGCAATTAGATATTTTTCCTAAATTGTGCAGATCTTTTAAAGGCAATAGAAAAATACAAAGTGAACTCGAATAGTGATCAAATTGGAATCTGATCTGGCCCCAAGAAAATCGTGATAATCATTTTTTGCCACATTGTCCAGCACTAATTTTGTTTGTTTGTTTGTTGTTTGTTTGTTTAATATTGCAATATTTCAGGTCAATAGAGCATTTACTCTTGAACTCACTCACGTTTGTCACACCAAAGTAAAAGCGTGTTATTAATTATGGATGGATATGGATGCACTAAAATACTTTGTGTCTGTGTCTTCACTCTGAATGTCCCACAATTGGGCTTTAACTTATCTATCTCCATGGAGAATTCAATTAAATGTATTTCTGTAACGACCAAAATCACAACAGGGCTTTCCAAAATTGCAGAGTTACCAACAGAAAGTTAGAAAAAAACAAAACAAATGAAACTGTCACTGGTCAATAATGAAAGCAGAACAAACTACATTCACATGAATTAAGCAAATGGATGACCGTCCCAGAGCATTCCCTGTCCTTGACCCTCCTTCTCAGTAACAAAAAGCTCCAAAACATAAAATAAAAATGTGAAGAAAAAAAAAGAAACCTCAAGGAGAACTTCAGTTAATGTTCCAGTGAGTGGGTTGAACTTTGGGTCTCATGAGGAACAACAAGAGAAGTGCAAACCCTGGGTGAAAATGTGTGCTCTGTTAACTTAGTTTAATTAATGAAAATGTATTGAAAATTGAAAAATCGGTTGAAAGTAACAGGAAGTAAACAAACTGATGACATCACACTGAAGAGACAAAGGTTAAAGCATAATTTGCACCAAATAAACTACTTTTTTGACCCTTTAAACATTGATTCAACAAAATAAAGGTGTATTTTTATTTGTTAAATTAAAAAATCTGTTTTGGCCCAGTGTACAGGATGGTCACTGATGATTTCCTACTGTGATGTCATCATTTACAACCAGGAAGTGAAATTAAAAACCTAAAAATTGCTTTAACTGGTATGAAATTTGTAAATTACGTTTGCAAACTTTGAAACATATTTATCTTAACTACCTTTTAGTCAAACGAGTCGTCCAACCTGTCATAGGCCCTTTAATAAGCTCATATTTCTCCACAATAAACACACTTCTCTCACACACCTCAAACAGCTCAGGTCCATGACGTGCTCGCTGCCACGGGGGCTTTGGCTGAGGCTCCAGCCGGAGACAGTAGCCGGTGTTTGCGTTTACGTGTGTGCATTTAGTCCATGTCCAGCTGGCAGGCTAAGGCCCCGGTGCAGCTCATATTGTTCTATCGCCTCGCAGATAAACACGGGTTCTTATGGGGCTCGCCAGCAAGAAAGCAGGAACAAACCAGGCCTTTGTGAGCGCGGGCGTGCTGATGGAGCCGCCCGCACCATTTGTTTTCGCATGGTTTGTAATACTTAAACCCAATCAGACGTGCAAACAGCTCGGGGAATGCTTTTGTTGATTGATTTTGACTGTCTAAATGGACCTCTTCCACATGGAAAGACCAGCAGAGGTGGAGCAGTAAATCTGGAGCAAAAATCAAGCCGGACGGTCTCAACAACTGGGAATAATGTGTGCTTTAAAATTAACTTCATTTTAATGTGTCATTTAGTCGTCTGTTCAGGTCTGGTTCTGGTTCTGGTTGATTAATCGACAAACCCCAAATCAATCATTCTGATGAAAGGAGAGTGTGTGATGTTATAGTTTTGCCAGATGACTTTTAAACGTGTCCAAAGTCAGGTTTAAAACTGCTTCCGTTGAGAGTTGATTCCATTCGAGGACAGTGCGGAAAGAAATATTTTTTATTTATACATGGTCTTTTTAGGTTTTAGGGAGCGTCGATGTAAACCCTCATTCGTCCAGGTGTGGTCCATCGTAGAAAGGGGTTCAGAGGTTGTCATCCGGACGCCCTTTAAACGCGTCCGGATGACAACCTCTGAACCCCTTTCTACGTTTTAGGGAGCATTCACCAGAACTAAACCTGGAACTAAAACCCAGTCCACATCAGGTTGAAACATGGACTCACACTTGATATAATTTGGGCAACTTTGAACGCACCCTTAAACTGAATGGGTGATTATTAGATGCTGATGATGATTATTATGATTAGATCTAGTTCAGGGGTCACTGGAGTGAGGTGGGTGACAGTGCTACGAGTTGGTTGGTCTTTTGATTCATCAGAACAAGTCGCTGATGTTTTCAAGAATTAGAAAATGCTCCTGTGAACTCTTTCAAGTTGACTCTTGTCCTTTGCCAGTTAAGGATTCCAGGTAGCGTATTATTCAAGTGCGTGACGTGCTAGTCAGATGTAAGCGGCGGTCGTAGCCTCTGGGCTCCGTTAGACATTTGAAGAAGGCTAGACCTTTTATAAGCAGCTTTGTGTCATTGTCAGGCTGCCCTGTACAGACAACATAAGGTAGACTTTACCATGAAGAGACATTTTCTTGACACTTTTTGGACTTTTTGGGCTGTAGGCTTAATTTGACTGGACAGAGCATGAAACAGGGATAAGACCGGGGAACGACATGCAGCACATTGTTGAGAGCCAGATTCAAACTGACAATGCTGCCCCGCGTGATAGGCATGTGTGCTATCCACTCGACCTGAGCGCCATTGCTTGAGATATTTTCTGGTGCTTATTTTTGGTGAATGGATGAAGAACATGCAAACTCCACACATACTCGTTTTCTAACATACATAATAGAGCAATAATGTCTGAATCTTGAATTGATTAGAAATAGATTGGTTTAGCTCAGTTACCATTTGGATTTATTTGTCAATACCTGAATTAGACTTAAAGTGCTCTACCCGATTTTTGATCATGCAATTGAGGTTCCCAATGATAATCTAATCATAAAGCGTTTTATCTTCTGAGAACCTGGAAGTGCACTGTTAGCATGCTAGGTAGCCTCGTCCAACATAGTGACACAACAACAACACAAAACATGAGACAAAGAACAAGGTTTTGCAGAAGATATTTACAGACACTCTATAACTATGTAACACTCACTTGTCTCTAAGGAGTTTTTTTTCCTTTTTTTAAGACGGGAATGTTCCACAATGCAAGGCAGCTCCAGGGCAAGTCCCAATCTCACTTAAAGGGGCTGTACCTGATTTTTACTGTTTTGAAATGTGAAAAACAGAACTAGTAGATTTTAAAGTCTTTACATCAGTCACATGTATCGCTCACTTTCATAATGCAGTCCCCAACATCCTAAATATTCACCGCTGTGAGTTTAGAAGCACTTTTCACATGTTTTTAGCCCAGAGCAAGTTTTGCTGTCCAAGGTAAAGCTAAGAAACATTACCAGACTTCCTGCTTCTCGTAGAATAAAACGCTCAATAAATAGATGCGGAGAAAGCGCTGTGGTCTCATTTTCACCCAAATAGCTGCTTATACAATATTCTGTACTGGAGAAACACAGATTTTACAAAAATACAGGCACATGAACTAGTTGTGTTTGTCACGTTTCAAAACAGTAAAAATCAGGAACAGCCCCTTTAAAAATTGCATTATTAAGGTATTTTTGAGCAGCAAAAAACACATGCAAGAAAAATGATGAGTATAAAACCATACTGTAGAGATTCCCATCGAAGAAAGTTACGTATTGCACCTTTAATAAAAATAAACAACAAAAAATAACAATATTCTTAGTGGACAAAGGAGGAACAAACTGCAAACACAATATCCCTCCCATTTCGCTCGCCTTCTTTAGTATCTCTCTCTTATCAGATGAGTGTTGCCGGGCCTGTCATGGCTGAATGATCGGCGCGGCCAATCACTATCTCTCCGCCTCCCTCCCCCCCTCCCTCACCCCCATGTAAATAACCTCCACGCTGGTTCAAGGTGGGACATCACTCCAAATCCATTAACTTATTTTATTACCTACAAAAAAGACAGACACGAGCTGCAAATGTGAATATACGGATGCAAAGCGGCGGCGAGCGGCGGGTGACAGGTCCGGGATAGAGGGGCGCTTCGGGGGGGAGGAGGAGAGGGAAGGGGTGAGTGGCGGGACAGAAGCTGGAAGGATGGAGATATGTGGAAGAGATTAGAAGAGGAAATAATGCCGAATGATAGAAAGAAGCAATCTAGAAGGAGCAGACAGGCCTGGAGACAGTGGACGCTGACAGCTGACAGTGTAAGTGGATGTTTGGAATGTTGTGGGGGACACGGTGGGGAGAGGGGTGAGGCGGTTTGGTTTGAATATGGAGGAAGTCATCAGTGACAAATAAAATGGGACTACTGTTGACTTTGGAGTTAAAAAGGCAGGTTGTTTGATCCTTGAAGCCCACAGAGGTTCAAGACGTGTGTTTCCCATTCATTTTTCAATAGATTTTTCCAAATATTTTAAAGACACAACAAACAGAGGCTAAGAATTTATGTGGGAACTAAAAAACAAAACAAAAAAACAAATTCAAAGGTTGAAATTTGGCAAAGTGGTTGAAGAACGTAGCAGTTTAACAGATCTTCTGGTGATTGGTTCTCTCTGTTTCGAGGTGGACTTTCCAGATCCTGGCTCAGAGCTGTTTGTGGTCTTCTATTCCTCTTGCCTGGGATCCAGAATACACACTTCTTTGATTCTTTACGTAGAGTGAGTCTGGTTACCTCGCCCTCCGTCGCGCCTCGAGCCAAGAATTCAAATCAGATGCATTTCTTTCTTTTTTTTATAAGGATTTTTTGGCCTGTAGACTTCATCTGACTGGACAGAGCTGCGTGAAAGGGGCATGACCGGGAAAGACATGCAGCAAACTGTCGATTTGAACTCACGACGCTGCACCCTGCCCCGCACAGCAGGCATGTGTGCTATCCACTCGCCCAAGACCAGCGCAGATGCAGGTGTTTCAGTGAAGCATGTGAAACAAGTTAATTTGACATCATTTAGAGCAAAACCAAACTTGTCTCGCCTCAGATGAACAATGTCTTGTGCTTCAGTTTTTGACTTTTTGACGTTTCTTTTTTACTTATAACCAGTTTGTTTGATATGGACTTACCATGCATGTCCATGATTGGCTAAATACAGAGCGAACCGACTGATATCAATCTGTATACAAATATAGTGATATCATTGTGGACGTTCCAGGCAACTATTTCCCTGCAGCACTGACAGAAGGATGTGTTTTGTGTCACTATCTTTCTACAATCAACAAAAACATGCTTACTGGTTAAAGGTAAAAATAATAATAATAACAAAAATGTACCAGAAAAATGTACCAGAAAGGTTGTTTTATATCTGTAGTCCCTATACCGACAGTAAATGGTGCCTCTAAAACACAAAAGGACACATGTATATGCAAAATTTACTTTTTTCAGCTTTTAATCATGTTATATCATTCTTCACATAATTTTAAGACCATAACTCATTGCCACACTCGTTCAAATTGTGTTCATTACAACTGCATGCTTATATTAGCATGGTCACGTAGCTTGATTTCTAGTTTTTTTTGTTCTAGATGAGAGAGCGCACTGATGGAAAGTAATGTGTGCTTTCTATACATAGATTTTATTTTAAGCTCCAAAACATAAGACGCCAAAGCCTGCAAGAAACTGTTGAGGTCCCAGTCAAACCCAACTAAACAGTGAAGGTAAACAATAGATCCTGCTTCTCCACTCGCTGGATCTGCACTTGCACGGTTTAAGAATTGTGGATATTGTGCAGATTTAGGTCTTGAAATTTAGTTGGACGCTCTCAGTTTGACAGAGCACTCGAACGGAAGACACTTTGGTCAACCGGACTAAAGAACGACTGCTGTGCGCGCCAATTTAATTTGTTACTTTTATCTGGGCCCTGAACATGCACAAGTTTTATCGCTGAAATGACTTGCTTACAGAGGGTCATAGCGGCAGTGTGTATGATTTGTAAATGGCTGACTTTTCTTGCTCGGGCTTGTCTTCTCTTCTCCTTGCTGGAAGGCTTCGTTCTATAATCACGTCCAGTAGAAGAAAGGCTATGAAACAAGGCTGGAGCCCAACGATAACGCTCCCGATACTGTCACTCATGTTTCACCTCTCTCTCTTCCACGCTCGCTCTATCTCCCATTCCTCCCCCTCGCTCTCCTTCTCCTTCCATGGCCTCCTCCTCTCGATTTCAAAGTGGGAAAGATTGCCTTCAGTGGTCAAATCTTCCTGATCCCATCTCTTTTGCTTTCCGGCTTTAATGTAAGCAGATTCCCAATCAAGTGGCATGAATCCAATCAAGGCGAAAGGAGAAGGCGCAACAATCTGGGACACGTTTGCCAACCACCGCTGCGGGCCAAGAGATTAGAGGACAGACACGGACCAGGAAATGCAGTTTGATGGGACTTTCTATGAAGAGATTCTGTGTACGAGCGTCGATGGTTCTGCGGCGTGAAGTCACGGTCACTATTGAAACGATGGTAGTTGGGGAGAGTCGCCGAAAATGAGAGAGTATAGCGTTACTTCATGATCGTATTAAGAGTATAAAGCGCTGGTCCAAGAGATGAAATGACTTATTTGAGAGTAACTGCAACATCTGATTTATGACGTGAAGTTGAAGTACAAAAAGAACACAAATAAAGTAAAATAAAAAAATCACAAAAATGAGATAAAACAGAATAATATCTGAAGGAGCGATGCAGAAACACAAATGTTATTTATTTTCATCAATGTGAAGCTTTTGTCACTTATTAAACACAGAGTGGGAAGAGTAACCAAACATTTAATCAAGAGCTGTTAAACTGGAAGTATAATTTGATTTAAGACTAAATTTAGTACTTTCCACTTCTGCTATATGTTGTTTAAAATATATATTTTAAACAAAACATTTTGTTCCAGAGCCTGTTACCATTCCATGTTTTAGCTCCAATCCATTTTTATAGATTTTTTTGTCCTTTATTTTACTGGAGGTACAGGTTGAAATAGGGATGAGGCAGGGGCAGGAAGTGCAGTAAATGGTCCAAGCTGGATTCGAACTCATGACCCTGCAGCCTGCCCCACACGACAGGCATATGTGCTATCCACTGGATCACAAAAATCTATTTTCAGTGACAGAGTTAATGTGGGCCTCCAAACATCACACTTGTTGGCAAACGTAATGAACATATAAATAAAACTGAATGAATGGATTGAATGTAAACACAAGAACACTCTGCATGGGTCTATAATATGTATTCACCTTATTCACCTTATGCTGTGGGCACCGCCATCTTTTTCCAATGTAGTTTACATGGAGCAGACGAGCTCAACAGAAAATAAGTTCTACACGGAATAAAAAGCTGTTTCCAGGCCGCCCAGGAAATCTGTGTGTTGCTGACTTGTTTTTGCTCGTGTTCATTAAACATTTAGACAAATCAATCTACTTTATATAAAGTTTTAGCGAAAGACTTTTCCCTCATTTTCCCTCACCTTTGCGTGAACGGTATTCACATCAAGTCCCTTTATCATAAACATAAAAAGAGGCAAAAGGGGGCGGGGCGCAATAGATGACTAAAGAAGGGTTTAAAATGAGCTTTAAAGAATGCCGGACAGATTGATCTGCCAAATAGGGTTTTGCCACAAATCAATGAAGAAACTGCCCTAAGATGTTTAAAATGAATGCCTAGCCTTAAAATTGACATTACTTTAACTCATTCATTTGTACACGTATTTGCATAACTATTGTTATTCAAATACTTTTAGTTGTTATTGATATATCGATACTTCAATATCAGAAATCCCATTCACAGATGTGGCAAACTTAAATAATGGGGAGGTCGAAATTGAGAAAAAATATCACCTTGATATTTTTGTTGGATCATCCCTATGACAGTATTGTTTTAAGTAACGCACAAAATGGACTGGACTGTGACATGAACCTTTACCTTTAATTGTTTTTTATTATTTTACTGCTCTTTTTATTCATGCGTCTTCGTGTACATATTTCAAAACACGTCCAGCCAATTTAAAAAGACAAAGAAAGTCAGACTTTTTGGGGAACACAAAGCCTCATTAATCCACCTTTCCCCTCTTCACCTTTCCTCGTCCAACCCCAACACCCAACCACACAACTCCGCCCACCTCACATTCACTTCCTTTGCAGTTATTCCCACCATAAGGACACCGTTTTGCTTTTTTAATCGGCATGACTACTGGTTGCTTTATCCTCTAACTTCCTTGTCTTCCTGCAGCAGTGAAGGCTCGGCGCTCCATCCCTCTCCTCTCCGTCTCTCCTCGTCTTTCCAAAGCTTAACTTCATTGTCTCAAGCCGCTCTCCGCTTTCATCTTAAGACAAAGATTTATGTAAATCTTTGGGCCGGGCGCTAATGCGAAGCGCCGTGTGAGAAATAGCATCCCTAAATCGCCGCATTGTTGTTGAAAATGACAAGGCAGGCCCGTTAATCCCACAATGCGATCAGCCAAATGTGTCATAATGCCGCGTGTAGGCAGGCCAATCTGAATATCAAAAAGACACCTCGCACACCCGCTTCAGTATACTTCCACCGCTAAGGGACTACTTTCTACCATTATTTTTGATTTAGTTGCATAAAGAACTCACCTACTTGTCACAAAAGCATAAAACGCCACTGCAGCGAACTGAATGTACGCTTTACTGTTACGGCTAAATCATTTGTTTTGGGAGATTATTCATTGTGGATGCCATTTTGAGACTTCTGACCTTTCAAAACCTCTTGGACCTTGGGATCAGAGTACACACTTTTGCAATTCTTTATGAAGAGTGAGACTGGTACAAATGTGTTCGATCACGTGATACTCGGGGAAATAAATGAGTTCATTGTTAATTTATCCTTGAAAGTTGCTGTTTTTATATGAAAAGAATTGTGCCACTTTATAATAACTACACTCAATCCTGTCTTAATAAAGCATGAACAAAGACAAATGGACAGTTTTTCGCAAAATGTTGAAAAACAAAGAGCGTGAATCTTTAAAAAAAAATTACCTTTGAATGTACATTTTGCTCTTAATTTCTTAAATCTCTCTAAAAATGTTAATGTTTTTTTTTTTTACTTTGCTGTTATGTTTTTCACTTTGCCCCAGGTCACTGTTGAAAAAGAGGTTTCGATCTCAGTGGGTTCTTACCTGGTTAAATAAAGGGTAATAAATAAATAAATAAACAAATAGTTTACTAACAATAATTTAGGCTTAGTAACTACCTATAATTAAGAGTTTAGTTAAGTTAGGGTATTAATTAAGTAGTTACTAAGCCTGAATCATTCATAATAAAAAACAAATTTCACTATGAATTAAAGTGCGTATGACAGGTTTTTATGATTTTCTAATTTTGACTTAATTTTGAGGTATGACACCTGTTGTAACTATTAATTATAGTTTTGCGCCAATCAAGTGCCAGTTTATGAAGAAAAGTTCAAAAATATGTTACAGGGAGTAGAGTAGAGATCCAAAATTATGATGACATCACACTGTGGATAGTTGTATCAAAAATGTTTGGCACAATTTACACACAAGAAACGTTTCTTTCTAGTCTTTAAACATGAATACAAAATAAAGGTGTTTCCATGTATTTTTATTTGTCAAATAATAATTTCTGTGACATTAAAGAAGTTTGGGCCCAGTGTAAAACATGGTTGCTAGGTAACATTTGTAGAATTGCTTAGTGTGTCATCATTTACAACCAGGAAGTAACATTTTAAACCTACAAAATGGCCAAACTGGAACAAAATTGGTAGCATTTTTAGGAAAATATTAAATGTAATGATTTACCTGTATTTTAATGAAATGACCGGTCATAGTCTTACCTGTTGGGACAGTCCTACACCACATAACTAACACTAACTCTCAGGCCATCATCCAGTTCTGTACTGTGGGTTTTATTCTGTTGTTTTTAAGCTTGTTGTCATGTACAGTGTCCTTGGGTGTTTTGAAAGGCGCTTTCAAATAAAATGCATTATTATTATTATTTTAGGCACTTTAAGACTTTGTTCATGCTTCACTGAGACCCAAAAAAGTGTTATGGATGGACCGTGTGTGCCTCTGATTGGCTAATCCACCTGTCAGTCTAAATTTGGAGGAACTGAATGTGATGGCCAGACTGTTATGGATCTGTATAAAAAATACTGAGAGATATAATCTGGACATTCCAGGCAGTCCATAGACAATGGACATTGGTCATGAGTGAGGTTTGCGGTCAGTCATTCAAGTGATTAAGTTTAGGAACAGGGTGAGCACAATAGCACAATATATCTGTGCTGGAGAAAAACAAATTTAACTTTATTACATGCAAAAAATCAGGCACATAAACAAATTCTGTTTTTCATATTTCAAAACAGTAAAAATCAGGTAAAGTGCTATTAATGTGTCACAAACTCGTCACCTACAAACCTTATCTCGTCTCACACCATTAAATGAAATATAAAACCGTTAAAAATAAAATAGTTTAGGCCTCTTCATTGCGACAGAAATGGACAGAACCACAAATATCGGGCACTAAACAATTATCAGATGGGATGCTAATGCTAAGTCCGCGAACTTTTTAGAATTCTGGAGTCAGTTCCCTGTATTTTTCCCCATCACCTCCTGCATTAACCCTAAAAAATCACAAATTATGACAAATCAAGAGGAAAAAAATCACTCTATAATCCATGAATAGTTACTTTTACCATGTTTCCGCTGTCAGAGCAAATGCTATCTTATCTTACTTTCATTATGATGAGAAACCAAAAGTTTTATGTAATTCCATTTTTTTAAAACAGTATTTAGACACATCTTTAACATGGGGCACCACCGTAGTCTTATCTTTTGAGTGAATGTTGACACTGTTGTAATTTGGCAATACATTTTACTTTTTACTCTTTTTGTTCTTATTTAAAGTCTTAAAGAACTCACTCAATTGACACGAAAACAAACACTGCTGTCTGCATTTATTCTTTTGTTATAATACTAGCTTTGATTAATACCAAACAGGAATTGTCTAAGTGGTCTGCAATTGTCATGTTGAAATCAATCGCAGGGTGTAGTTCTGTCGGAACAGTATGCAAATAGAGGAGAACAAAAGCGGCACGGTACAATCACACTGAGTTGAATCATTACAGTGTTTAGTTGCAACAATAAACCACCGTAATTTGGGATCTGCGAAGGAGGAGGAAGACTACTTTGGTTTATTTATGTGAAAGTGTGGAGACAATTTTGTATGAGATTTTTTTTATGTTTTTGGAGGTAAATAGACAAACTCAGGGGAGATTTGAACGGAAAGTGCAATATGAAGTGAACTTATTGGGCACGGACAATGTTTTTGTTATTACTCTAGTCCTAATAAATGGGGGTAATGAAATGTTTCCTGCAAAGTTTTGATGTGCTTTGGGATTATGAGTATTGATTGGTGGTTCAGGCAGTTGAACCCACAAACAAAAAGGTTGTGAGTTTGTTTTCGTTACTTGCAGGGCACTGTCATTGTGTCCGTCTTTGTGAATGTGTGTGTTCGATGGTAAAGTGCAAGAAAAATGGCCGCCATGTTTCTGCCAGTCTGAACAGCTGAGGCTAGAAGAAGCTTACCATTACTATTATTAATTGTTTAATTCACAATTTCTATTACAGTGGTTTACAACGAGTGACACTTAAAGCGCTGTACCTGATTTTTGCTGTTTTGAAACGTGACAACAGTTCATTTTAAAGCCTTCACATCAGTCACATGTATTATTCACTTTCCTAATGCAGTCCCAACATCTTAAATGTCCACTGAGATGAGTTTATCGGCACTTTTCTTGAGTCTCTGAGCCTCATTTGATGGGATAAGGTTTAGGAAAAAGGTTAAATTTAGGTCAGGGAAATGGTTTAGGTTAAGTTTTAGTCAAGTTTGGGAACAGCATTACGGTAAATGTTAGGAAAATACCTAGGAAACAGTTAGGAAAATTGTTATAGTTAGTTAAAGGGGCTGTACCTGATTTTTACTGTTTTGAAACGTGAAAAACTCGTCATTTTGAAGACTTTACATCAGTCACATATATCACTCACTTTCCTAATGCAGTTCCAGCATCCTGTATATTACCGTCATGAGTTTATAAGCATTTTTCACTTTTTACCGTCCTAGATAAAGCTAACAAACATTAGCATGCTAACGACATACTTCCTGCTTCTCATAGAACAAAACACTCAATAAAAAGATGCAGAGAAACTCATTTTGACCCGAATAGATGCTTTTACAATAGATCTTAACTTGGGAAAACACAAATTTGACTTTATTACATTTCAGGTACAGTGCCTTTAACATGTTTTTTATACGATTTCATAGCTTTACAGTTATTCTGTAGGACTCAGATAAACATTTATTTTTCATCTAGAACACTTTCAAAAATATTTTAAACTGAAAACAAATATAACTTTAAACACTGGAGGTGTTTTTTTTAATTATTATTCTCATTCTTCCACAGTCCGACAGTGACATGAAACAGCCACAGGAACACGACGCTGAAGATAATGTTACAATGACACGTCCCATCAAGGGAGTTCACCATCGACCATGAAACCTCCCCTTTAACTACAGAACTTTTGTACTGTTTTCCTGCCTTTTTGTTGATCCTCCCATTTTCTTCTCTCACCCTTTTCTATCACTCTCTCTTTTCTCTCTCTTGCCTTCTCGCTTTCTACATTGTCTGTCGATTTGCTCCATATTTCTCCTCCTTTCTACCTCTCTTTCTCTCTTGCCCCTTTTCTCATGTTCCCTTCCCTCTCTGTCCTCACTTTCTCTCTCATTCTGTGACTTCCCTCTCCGTCTTTCTCTCCTACCTCCTTCCCTCTCTCTCCTCACCCACCCTCTCGCTCGTATTTATCTCTATCCCTTCCTCTTTCCCCCCTCTCTCTGTCTCTTCCCTCACCTTCTCTCTATCTCTCCCCTCTTTCTCTCTCTTTCTCCCTCCCTCTTTCTCTCTTTCCTCTCGCCTCACTCTTATGTTCTGTGGCTTCCCTTTTCCTCTTTCTTTCCTACCTCCTTCCCTCTCTCCCCTCTTTCTCTCCCTCCCTCTGTCTCTTATTTCCCTCTCTCCCTCTCCCTCTTCTTCCCTCTCTCCTCTCGCTCTCCTCCTTCATCCTCTTTCTTTCTCCCCCTATATCCTCTCCCATCTCTCCTTCCCTCTCTCTCTCTGTTCTCTCTTTCTCACATTCTGTCTTTCCTCTCTCTTATTTCTCTCTATCACTTTCTCCCTCCCTCTCTTCCTCTCTCTCCCTCCCCTCCTTCTAGCTCTTGCCCTATCTCCTCTCTCTCCCTCTTTCTCTCTCTGTCCTCTCTCCTACTTCCTTCACCCTCTCCTCTCTCCCCATCTCCTCTCCCTCTCTCTTTCCCTCCCTTTTTCTTTCTTTTTCTCTCTCTCTCTCTTTCACTCTCTGTCCTCTCTCCTTCTTCCTTCACCCTCTCCTCACTGCCTCTATCTCCTCTCCCCTCTCTCTTTCCCTCCCTTTCTCTCTCTCTCTCTCTCACTTTCTCTCTCTGTCCTCTCTCCTACTTCCTTAACCCTCTCCTCATTCCCACTATCTCCTCTCCCCTCTGTCTTTCCCTCCCTCTTTCTCTCTCTCGCCCTTCCTCTTTCCTCACACTCTCCCTCTTTCTTTCTCTCTCTCTCTCTCTCTCTTTCTTTCTCTCCCTGTCCTCTCTCCTACTTCCTTAACCCTCTCCTCATTCCCACTATCTCCTCTCCCCTCTGTCTTTCCCTCCCTCTTTCTCTCTCTCACCCTTCCTCTTTCCTCACACTCTCCCTCTTTCTCTCTCTCTCTCTCCCTCTTTCGCTCTCTGTCCTCTCTCCTACTTCCTTCACCCTCTCCTCACTCCCCCTATCTCCTCTCCCCTCTCTCTTTCCCTCCCTCTTTCTCTCTCCTCCCTCTTTCTCTCTCTCCCTCCCCCTCTCCCTCTCTCCCCCTCTCTCAGTGCAGTGTGTGGAGCTGGGAGAGCCGCGGGGGGGATTTTGTCAGGCAGAATAGCAGTGTTGATCTCGCCGGCTTAAGACCCTACTGTACCTGTCAACAGTGTGGCTTTGGCGCTTGACGACCTGCGGCTTAAGTCATTTGAAGTTTTTTTTTCTCCTTTTTTTAATGAGGAGGGAGGGGTGACGGGGGAGAGATGGGGGAGACGGGGTAGAGGTGGCGGAGGTGCGTTGACAGCCAGTCACGGTTTTGAAATAATTCCATACCTCGGAATAAGCAGAGGTGGCTGTCGAACTTAATCCTGCCCCGTCGTCTCCGGCTCTTTAAGGCGGAGGGGGTCGACTCAGGGGCCAATGACACCAGGGCGACCCGTCCTGCTACGCTAACAAAATATTACAAGTGTACAGCTTAAATATGTGACTGAAAATGAAAAAGAGCTTTTGTTTAAGATAGAGTTTTCAAGCAAAACACAACACAATAAACCACATTATCTTAACCGAGTAAATACAGAAACTAGGAATACAGCGTTCTACATTAGGATTAAACCAGGATCAAACAAGGACTAAGCAAGAGCCAAACCAGGACAAAAAAAGTTCAAACCAAGACCTAAGTAGGGCAAAAGCAGGATCAAACAAAGGCCAACCCAGGGCTAATTCAAAACCAAACCGGAACCAAACCAGCATGAAACCAAGGCCAAACCAGGACCAAACTAAGGCCAAACCGGGATAATAAAAAAAAGACCAAACCAGGACCAAACAAGGGCTAAACTAGGGTAAAATCAGAGCCAAACCATGACTAAACCGGGGAAAAACCAGGATCAAACTAGGGCCAAACCAGGGCTAATTCAAACTCAAATCAGGACCAAACCAGTACCAAACCAAGACCAAACTAAGGCCAAATCAGAGCCAAACCAAGACCAAACCAAGGCCAAACCAAGACCAAACCAAGACCAAACCAAGACCAAACCAGGACCAAACCAGGACCAAACCAAGACCAAACCAAGACCAAACCAGGACCAAACCAAGACCAAACCAAGACCAAACCAGGACCAAACCAAGACCAAACCAAGACCAAACCAGGACCAAACCAGGACCAAACCAGGACCAAACCAAGACCAAACCAGGACCAAACCAGGACCAAACCAAGACCAAACCAAGACCAAACCAAGACCAAACCAGGACCAAACCAGGACCAAACCAAGACCAAACCAGGACCAAACCAGGACCAAACCAAGACCAAACCAGGACCAAACCAGGACCAAACCAAGACCAAACCAGGACCAAACCAAGACCAAACCAAGACCAAACCAGGACCAAACCAGGACCAAACCAAGACCAAACCAGGACCAAACCAGGACCAAACCAGGACCAAACCAAGACCAAACCAGGACCAAACCAGGACCAAACCAAGACCAAACCAGGACCAAACCAGGACCAAACCAAGACCAAACCAGGACCAAACCAGGACCAAACCAAGACCAAACCAGGACCAAACCAAGACCAAACCAAGACCAAACCAGGACCAAACCAAGACCAAACCAGGACCAAACCAGGACCAAACCAAGACCAAACCAAGACCAAACCAGGACCAAACCAGGACCAAACCAAGACCAAACCATGCAAAGATGCATGAACGTGGTTTTGAATCTTCAATAATGTAGAAATATACTATTATACCATTATTATTTCTTTTCAGGGGTAAATATTGACTGAATTGGTTGATAGCTCATTTGATAGTACACCTACCTCTTTTATAAATACTTTGAACAATTTCCAACATTAAACAAATCTGTTTTTATCATTGAATTTAGAACGTGTCAATATTCACATTTGTAATCTGATTCAGGAGAATGGGGTTCCAAGAATTTCAATATTTTGTTTAGAGTAAATGACAATATGGGGTGCACAGTGGCAGAGCAGCCCAATAAGGAGATCGTTGATTCAAACCCGGACCACCCCAACATCACACGCTCTCTCTGGGTGGAGTCTGCATCTTCGTGTTACTGTGGGTTCTCTCTGGGTTCTCCAGCTTCCTCCCACCCTCCAAATATGGACGGTTGATGTAGGTTAATTGGTAACTCTAAAAATGCCCATAGTGAATGAATGTGAGAGTGAATGATTGTCTGTCAATGTCCATGTCTCTCTGTGTTAGCCCTGCGATGAGTTGGCCACTGTCCAGGGTGTACCCCGCCTAAGGCCCAAAGTCACTGGGATAGCTCCAGTCACCTGTGACCTCGAGAACGGGAATAAGCGGTAGAGAATGAATAAATAACAAATAACATTGATGCAGCTAATAACTTGTGAAAGATTATTTGTTAACTGCATTGTTTTTTTCATTGACACCACATTTTCTGTCCACATCCTGTTAGTAAAGTGTGATGCACGAGTTACAAGATCGATCCATGGATTTGATGAGAAATCATGACCGCTGCCATGCCAATTACAGCTCAAACCAAAATATTTGATCTTTTAAACGGCCAAAAGCTCTGAAAATGAATCATAATGTGTGTAGTGTATGATATTAAAGCTATTGTCCATGTTTTTTGTGTATTGGCCCTGAAGGAGCCTCCGTCCAGCACAGATTCCTCCTGCACTGTTTTCAAACGCATCCCGTGTGATATTTTAATCTCCTTTCTTTAACTCTGTGTCTCCTTCTCTCCTTCCTTCCTCCTTGCTTGCGTCTCATTACTTTGCTCTCACTCTCTTTCTCTTGGCCGGGATAATCCCCCCTGTAGGGGACTTCAAAGTGCAGGCCGGCCAGGGAAAAGCCTTAATTACCCATTTGCCTTGAAACTCAAGCCAAATCACAACTGGCCCCAGTCCGTGCGCCGCTGCTCTCCTCTCCTGCCTCCCTCAGACTAATTGTGAGTCCGATCACCCCCCAACAACCCCCTCGCACGTCCCCTGCCACTGCTGAGGATATGAGAGATAAAATTAAATGAAAATAAGGCAATGGAAATATGGAAGGAGAGAGGGAGATAGTGACCTTAAAACTCCCAAACTAGTTATGAAAATCATTCCCTGTTTCTCTGCATTTAATAGTGATTTATGAAATGTTGATAGTATGGCTGTCACTATTTTAGAAGTCGACTAGTCAAATGATTGTTTCTATTGTATATTTAGGCTTTTAAAATACATTATCAGTGAAATAAAGGATGAAATATGGTGCCTGATGACTTCTAGATAGAGAATATTTATGAATAAAGAAAAAAGCAGCAATAATTTATTATTTTTGACACCTTGATGTAATAATTTGTCTTTATGATAATGTGTTTTGGAGTCTATAAAGTCCAGATTATGATGATCAATTATTATACTTGATTAATCGATTAATCGCAGTCCTAGTTGATATTGATTGGAAAAATGCTTCAGGGGTGTGTTATACTGTATTTCAGTTTCCTGTTGAAAGGTGTCATTTTGACTTCTTTCCTTCATTCAAAAGACAGAATGTTTTGTTTGGAATTATCGAATGTTTTGGCATTTTTCATCATTTTTTTTATTTTTCATCGCTGTGTTTACATCAGCGACTACATCCAGGGCATAAACAATCTAAACACAACCAAAAGGGGGCCACATGTTGTAGCGGGTTTAGAGCAGGAAAGAGGCATAAACACATTAAAAAGTAAAATCAAAACTATTCAAATGGGTAATTGGATAAATTAAAATGAATATATATCCAAAATGCACCGGAATACAGGACATAACATATGATTTATTAAAATTTTCCGTGAGGAGGACCATCAAGTCCCTCTTTACATGCACCTATTTCTAACTGTAAAAAGAAAAATATAATGCGGCCTGCACTATTTAACCCTGAATCACTTTTGCTCTTGATTTTGTGTCTTTCTTTTATAATAATCCCTTGTTCTTGTCATATTTAAACTGTGCATTATTTGGTGGGCCACAAACAAAGGCTTGTTTAGGGCCCCGAAAAGGCTAGTGCCGGCCCTGAATGGATCCAAAATGGCCGAAGATTACTAAGATTTTTTTTTTTTTTAATTTTTTTTTTTTATCAATCAGTCACGTGGAAAGATGATTAGTAGTTAACAGTCTTACCTGAAAATAAGAAGATCTGATTCCCGTATGAGGTCTTTCCAAGTCGAGTTTGCATGTTCTCCCTCTGTCTTCGTCTTTCTTAATCCTGGTTGAGATCTGGAGTTGGGGCACACACTGCTCCTGACGAAGTCCCACCCGAGCGGCGTTAAAGGACGGGTCAAACGCAGAGAATACAATAAAACATACTTATCTCACTTTCACATTTGTTTTACGGCGTTCAGGAGTCGAAGATAAAGATGAACACAGCAAACAAGGTATACATAGCGTATCTTAAATGACTTGAATTTATGATTTTATCTTGATTTGAGTAGTTTAGACTGATTGCTGATGTGCAGGGGCGTCGCACTGGGGGTAGTAAAGGGTACTATTTTTTTCTCAGTTGCATTTGTCTATTTTGTTGTAATAAAATGCATTGAGGCTGAGTAAAATCATTGAGAGACTAAATACAGTTAAGCGTGACATCAGGGGGCCCCATCAAACCTTTAAAAACGAGGAAAATCAAGTCAAATCAAGTTGCACAAAATAAAATAATGATTATATTCATTCATTCATTTTCTACCGCTTATTCCCATTAGGGGTCGCGGGTGACTGGAGCCTATCCCAGTGACTTTGGGCCTTAGGCGGGGTACACCCTGGACAGTGGCCAACTCGTCGCAGGGTTAAATAATGATTATAGTTTGAAGTAAATAGTAATAATACCTTTCGAGATCATAATATGAACCTGTAGTGACACAAGAGGTCCATAAATTATCAACTTATTGTAGAAAGAATAGGGTGTATCTTCTAGTAATAGGGAATAAAACAGAACAATAAAAACTGAATTTGTTGGGATAAATAAATAATATACAAAATTATGAACTGGGGCCCAATGAGAAGGTTTGTACCTGGGGCCCAGATTTTAGTGCTACGCCCCTGCTGATGTGCTGCTTCTGACTGAGCGTAATCGTGAGAATTTGGCTTAAAATAAGAAATAAAATTTGCCAATGGGGTAAATAAAATGATCTTAACCCGCTGGCAGATCATTTGGCTTGAAGTAAGAAGTCAGAAATAAGTCAAATAATCTAGTTCGATCAAACAAATACTCTTAATTAATCTTAACAAGTCTGAAATTAAGATTAATCTCCTGAAATCAAGACATTTTAACTCATCTAGAAACTCCTTTTGTGCCGTGTTTTGTGTTGAACTTCACACACAGGGGCCGTGTGTCGAGATACTCTTCTATCAGAGGTAACTGGTGTGGTTAAATAAAATGTGTTGGAGACTTTAATTACATTACATTGTGCCCACAATAAAACAAGCTGAACTCTCTGACCTGCACAAGAGTCCACGCTACATAATGTACACTCATTCTTATCATTAAATATTCAATAACAAAAGAGTGAAGCAAATTATTCATGCATCAAGTAGTTGACCCTGTAGTTTAATAATAGATATTCTAATGGAAATGTTATGATTAGAAAAAGATGTGTCGTTACTTCAGCTTTTATATTGACCCTAAATACATGTGGTGTCACCTTTTTTGATGCATTTATTTATTCTATGCTGATCCAAAACAAATAATTTAGATTTAAACATATGAATTAACTTAATGTTCTGTTTTTAAATGGAAAAATGTGACACAATAGCTCAATATCTCATTATACGTGCGTGCTGTGTTCATTCTGGTTCTTGCTACGGTTTCAGAATGTAATAACCTGTATTTGGAATTAATATTAATCAATTTGTAAATGTACGAAGGCTGTTTTAGAAAAGTTGGCTGTGATTATGTTCCAAAGTGAGTCCTGTCCCTTTCTTCAAGTATAAACTTAAATATATGAAATGTCAAGAGAAATTAAATGTTTTCAAATCTTTTATGTTGTAACATTCATATGAACTGCGTTATCACGTTGTTGTTGTTGTATATTTATATTGTATCTAACTTTTATTCTACACATATTTTATTTAGTGTGTCCTTATTTATCTTGTTTCAGCATAATCGAGACTTTTTACTTTACGTTATTTGTTGCAACCCATCGCCAAAGGAAGTTCCTAGTTTGTGATTTTATTTTACTGACGATGGCAATAAATACTTTTCTGATTCTAAAATGTTAATTGTGTAAATTAGTTTATTGTTTTACATGTATAGTATTTCTATTGTTTTTAAGACTACATGAAATTAAAAATGTAAGTATTTTTAAAGGACCCCTGGAAGATGAACTGCTCCTTTGGTTCTGCTAATGGGGAAAAAATAAATAAACAAATAAATACACAAACGGTATTAGTGCATATTTTGCAAATCACTCATGAAATAATAATAATATTGTTTTAGAAAATCAAAATGCTACTCTAACTTTGAATTTATGGCACAAGCAAGAGCAAATTGCCTTTTTTTTTTTATCAACAGTGAATAATAATAATTAAACCCAATAGTGATATGTAAAAATAGAAAATTGACAAAAACATATACTATAATTTGAAAATATGCCATTGTTGATACATTTAAGTAAGTCTTCCTGCATAAAGCATTATTTTTTTCAATGAAATTCTCTTCTCTTTCCTGGAAATGATGCAGATGAAATGTTCTACTAAGAATTAGACCCACTGTATTTCTTTAACAAAGGGTGCGCTCACACTTGTACTGGTTTAAGCTTAGGTTTTTTGACTTATTTGGTCCTGTTCCTGGTTGAGTTCCGGTTCAGTCTCAGTTTAGTCGGAGCAGCGGGTGTCCAAGTGCGCTCGCATCCGCAGACTAAATTCAGAATTAAAGCTAAACTGCAGTAACACGTGACGGTATTCTTGGACACGGAGCGAGAATTATGACTCACGAATCAAACCAAACACACTGTTCTTCTTTGTTTGCCTGAGGTTGAGCTGCAGCAATCTGTTGTTTCATTGTGAGGTGTCTGCGAGTGGTGTGTGTGAAATCAAGAACACAGGCGACAAACGGAGAATTGTAACAGCTTGTATTTGTGCTCTGTTCTCATGCCGAGAAAATTCAACGGGGGAGGCAAAAAATGTGCCCAAACTGACATGGAGGTCACAAGGTCGAAACAAAACCAAACAAAAGAACCAAAATAAAAAATAGTCCCCCGTAAACCCCGCCCACCCGTCCATATCCACACAGGAGTCACTGTCAGTGCCAGTTAGAAATCACAAGGAAATCAAAGGAAATCAAAACAGCATAGTCTTAAAAAACTATGTACAAACCAATAGAGCGGTAAACAAAACAGCATCGTATGTGTTTGTCGATGTGAGGCCGCGCTCTGCAGCCTCGGTATGCCCTTCTGTACAATGAGACTAATTACAACAGTAGAAATTCATACGCCGTTTCACTGTCACTGCCCGGTGGACTGAGAAACATTGTGGCAGTCGAGTGGATCTCTTGAATGAGGGACGTACACAGCCCACGAGATTAAAAAAATAAAATCAAAGACAAGGTATAAAGTCTACACCATGAGTATTTCATTCCAGCAGAAGAAAACTATAGATACAAGTGGAGATTTGGTGTGTTTTTTTGGCTCCCGCTATAACCTTAGCCCCAGCCCATCACCAAATCCAAGTTTGTTACAGCTCAGTCATTTTTTAAGTCATTTATTTTTATTTCATTACACCCAAGGCAGAATCAAAGTTACTAAAACTTAAGACTTTTACAGTTACAGTGACAAAAACAGTTTAAGAGACCCACAATTTAAGTTGGACTGCAAAATGAAAAATAAAAAACAACCTTTTTTCTATTTTTGTAAAATGCCCAGGCATTTTCCAATATTACAAATACTGGTATACTTTTACAGTAAACAAGAAAAATGTAATATATATTCATATATATATTTATATTTATACTAAACCCCTTCACCAAATAAAAAGGAGGAAAAACAATTTTACACATCGCCACTATGGCATTCAGAGAAACTTTAGAAGCAAACCTGAAAAATATACTTTAAAACACACATACACGCAAATATTATTTTACCCTTGTACTTGTCAATACTGTAAACGTATTTAGACGGAGTGCACTAAGTCATTCTTTTGAAGTTTTGCGTTTCCTGATTTGTGTCCAGTCGTTGGGTGGAGTTTAGCACGTTTCACTGAGGGGCCGACTCTCCAGAGAAATTTGATAAATATCTATAAATAGGTTGTGCCTTTATATGTACAGAAGCATACATATATACACACAGACACGTCCTTATTGTGCTGGGTACTTAACCTAAACTACTACTGTGTCAATTAAATATCCTCTTCAAATGTCAGATTCAAGTTTCAATTTGAACAGCATTTTTAGCATTCAATTTCATTCTTTAGAAAAGTCTGAGATAATAAATAGGAAGATCAATATTCAAGGCACACTCATGTCAAATTGAATGGCAGTACAAAAACTGTCCCAAATAAATAATTTTGTCTAACTTTTAGAGTGCCGGCGGTGGAGAGCCAAGCCTCGCACCCTGGGCACTTGTGATCCCAGCTCTGACCTCCAGCTCTGTGTGTGCTAAAGTGCAGCTCTGTCGCTCCAAAGGGCCTGTGTGAAAGGCTGACTGAAAGTGCTGCATGGGGCCTCGGGGCGGGGCCAGAATGACACTGAACAAAATCAAAATAGGAAGTGAAGCAAAGCAAACGGATGCTGATGAGTGTTTTCAAGCACACATGTCCCTCTCCTACACAAGGTACAACCCACAGCCAAATTTGGACCAAATTCAGCAGATTCAATTTATAAATTCACTAGAACAATACAGTACATGTCAGAATAGACTACAAATGTTTCAAATAATTTAAGGACAAAATGTATAGGGAGTCATTTTATTTATATTAACCAAAATTTATAGATTGACATTAAATAATTTAATAAAGAAATGCATTATGCATTTTTGACATTGTATTATATACGAAGGAACTGAGAGAGATTTGAGTCCCAACCTCAAATGACGAGCTCGCCCTGAGATGTCCCTGCTCTTCTCGGATCATGCATAAACGTGTGTCATGGCTTCATGTCGAGTTTGCTCCTCTCTAAAGTCTTATGGCTTCATGTGATGCAGATGAAATGGTAAACTAAAGTGTGGAGTGTAGCGTTGGCGTTAGCAGCTGCCTTCACTTCTGTGACTGGAGACGTTCTCAGGATCAGAGGCTCTCACGACTGGGACTGATGAGATTTACCGTCATAATGACACTCAGTGCTACATTTCCAATTCTATTGTCGTCTTTTAGAGTCAGTTCATGCTACGATGCCAAAGGATTGTTGTCCGCGTTTTCACACAAAATATACTACTCTAGCATTCTCAGTTAAAACGCACTTTCAAATCCAAGATTGAATTCAGCTTCTCTTCAACAAATCACACATTTAGCTTAATATACATTTCCTACAAGCAGCGGCCAAATGAAATTTGTCATTTTAAAAAAACTCTCAGGATATTGTGGGTATTTTAAAAAGCAAACTCAAGGTAAAATAATACAAAATAACAAAAAGGCAGAAATAAAAAGTACCTGCACATGCCAGAGTACAAAATCCAATAAATACAGAAATTATTGCACAGTTAAAGGCTCCACAAATGTTTGAACTCAACTGACTGATTGTTTAAAAGAAACGCCACATGAGGCAGTTTAGACAGCTTCAGTTGTGTTCAATGTTTTCATGTTTTTCTCAGTTGGCAGTTTCTTAGGCAAAAACACAAAATGAACCTAAATTTTCACAAAAAGAGTATCCAGCTACCCCTTTGTAAGTTTGTAAAGTCAGAGTGGCAGACTCAGGCTCGCTCCGCCTGCTCGATTTTGACCTCGTTGGTCATCAAATGTTCTCCGTGCCACTTCTTCATGTGTTTCTCCAGCGTGCTGTAGACGCTGAAGGGCATCTGGCAGATGTCACAGCGATACACCTCTTTGCCGAGCTGGCCGTGCGTCTTCATGTGGCGCGTGAGTTTGGAGCTCTGAGCGCATGCGTAGTTACACAGCTCGCACTTGTACGGCCGCTCGCCCGTGTGGCTGCGCCGGTGCACCGTCAGGTTACTACAGTTTTTGAACACCTTGCCACAGTACTCGCAGGTGTCACACCTCTTACTGTCCTTGGAGCTGGGGCGCCCCGGGCCCCCGAGGTGAGGGGTACTGCCCCCGCTGGCCGTCCCGCTGCGGCCCGACAGGCCCCCGTCCAGCAGGTCTCCTGGAGGAGTAGAGAAGCGCAGGCTGCCGTTCTCAGACGAGTGCTCTGAGGACGTGGCAAAGGGCGATTGTCTGGAGTCAGTGAAGCCTAGAAAAGGGTCTTTGATGAAGTGTCGAGAGGCCGCGTAGCCCACCAGCCACTGGGAGTACACGTTCTCTGACGGGATGTGGGGCGCAGGGGGGATGTCCAAGTCCTTCTCGATCTTTATTCTTTTATTGGAGGAGTTGGACAGGCTGGGGCTGGTGATGGGGGTGGGTTTGCGGGGGAACAGGCCTGAGAAAGAGTCACCAGAACCACAGTTCCTGCCGTTTATTGTGGTCCTCTCCTCGGGCTGGTGGTGATGATGGTCCATCTCAGCCACTGAGTCCTCGTCTCCAATGTCCCGCTGGCTGTCGGAGTTCCTCTTGGAAAAGGGCATCCTTTTACGATTGTCGACTATTAGGTTGTTGTAGGGCTGTATGGAGTTGAGGCCTCCCACCTCCACCATCTTCTCCAGAGCGAGGGCGTTCTTCTCGTCTGAGGACGCTTTGGGGCCGTTCTCTCTGTTCCTGTAGAATTCAGCCTCGATGCTGAAGTTGGACTCAGGTCGACTCTCATTCTCCAGCTCCTCTTCCTCCTCCTCCTCCTCTTCCTCCTCGTTGCCCTCGCCCTGAAAGTCTCCGTCGCGGTTCTTCATGCCCTCCCCTGTCACGTCGCTGGTGCCGGGCTCGGGGGAGCTGGTGGTGGACAGCCCGTCGTCGGAGCGGCCCGTCAGAGAGCCCGCCTTGTGCATGTGTGTCTTCATGTGGCGCTTGAGCTTGGAGGCCTGGGAGCAGGCGTGGTCGCACAGCTGGCACTTGTATGGTTTTTCTCCTGTATGGCTCCGTCGGTGAACGACCAGGTTACTCTGGAACTTAAAGGTCTTACCGCAGAATTCACAGGACTTGACCTTGTTCTGTGTCTGAGGAGGGGTGGTGCTGTTGGGGGGCATGGGCGGGAGAGGAGGAGTGCTCAGAAAGGGCGACTTGGGGCCGGGCTGAAAGGGGTTCGGGTTGAGCAGTCGGTGCATAGGATTGGCCCGGCTGGGGGACAGAGGGGGCGTTGTGGTGTTGTTGTTCCCTGCTAACTCTCGGAGTCGTCTGGAGAAGTCCATGGACTGGGACTCCATGGCCATGGGCGTGAGGCGCATCACCCGCTCGAAGGCACTGGGGTGCTGTGAGATGAGCCCCATCTCCTCCGCGCTGAGGCGCTCCAGTCGGTGGGGGTCCAGGTGGTGCCGGGGCGGCGGGCTGACGAAGGGGGGCGTGTTGGGGAGCCGGTTCTCTCCAAACCCCGGTGGGGGCTCTCTCAGGAGGGGCCCCGTCATTCGTAAAAGGTGGAAGGGGTTGTTGTCGCCCAGGAAGTTGGTGAGGGGGGACTGCGGGATGGTGTCGTTGGGCATGGGGGGAGGCATGGTGATGCGAGGGGTGAGGGCGGCGCTGGAGGGGTTGGACTCCAGGTAGATCCGGATGCCGTGGGTGTTCTGCGCATGCTGCAGCAGGAACCAGGCGCTGGGGAACGGCTGCTTACAACTGGTGCAGATGTAACTGGAGGGCTCGTCTCTGCCGCCTGCAAGACACAGAACAAATACATTTATAGATACACACTTTCACTTCAGATAAAATTACAGCATTTTAAAGAGCAGCATATTTGCAAAGTGTAAAGTGTTCTTAGGCAAAAGGGAGATGTGATAAGCTGCGCGGCCTCATCATGTTGTCACAAACTGCTCCGTACTTATCACACTTTTGACAGGTGCATTTGCGCTGCTCTCACACCGGATTGGCCCTCAGCACAGCCATGTTTAAGAGGTGCTTCATCTCTCACACGCTGCTCGGGGATTTCTCTTTTTTCTCTCTAAACTGCTGAATTTTTGCACGGTCGAGAAGTGTGTATCGTCATGTGGGCTTTATGATTTCATGGAGAGTACAGAATGTCAAAGTGTGAGTTGAACTCGCTAATGTAACCAGAACACGTCTGAGGTTTTGCTCATGGAGATGTCAATGTGAAGAAATTATGGACAAGATCCTATATAACACTTTACATTATGAAAACCATTTTGAATAATTATAGATTTACATTTAGGCTCAAAAACATGTACTTAATTATGATTTTACACATATTTGTATGATGCAGAAAATCATAAACTACCTAAATAAAGATAAACAATAATAAACAATAACAGCATTAAGATTTTTTTTCCAATAATAATTTTCAATATTGCAAACCCATTTATAATTATGATTGTGTATGTATTGTAATATATAAATTATATTATTAAGGTGTTCAGTTAGTCTTTACGATTAAAAGAAAATCTAATTATTTAAAATGTATCGATTTTTAAACTACATTTTGCACAAAAATGAAAAAAGAAAATGTATTAATAGAAAATGTATTTAATGTATAGTATATTTTTGCATAATTGTGAGTACGTAATTCAAATAGTTAATACACAATGTTCAATAATTAATGATCTGATTAATAAGCAGGTAATAAAACATGAATATACATTTATTAAGCAGCTATTTACCTAAACTTGACAGCTTATTTAATTCAGTCTTTCATGTATCCTGTGTCCATTTTATCTTAATTTGCTGCGTTAAAATCAACATTACATAAAGCCGTACAATAGAAGTGGGATATAGGTGAGACATATTTTTTATTAATTTAATTTGTGAGTGCGTCGAGGAGAAGGAGCGCGAGGCCGACCAGCTGTTCTCCTCCAGAGCCTTTGACATAATTATAGTGGACAGACATTCACACACTCCACACACACTCCACACACACTCCCCCCCGCTCTGTCTGCACCCACTCGCTCTCTCTCACTCTCTCTCTGTCTCTCTCTCTCTCTTTTCCTCTTTCTTTCTGTTTTGCCCTCTCTCACTCTTTGTGCCACAGCCGATTTTTACTCTTCTCTTGGTCTTTATCTCTCTCTCTTTTTTTCTTTCTTTCTCTCTGTCTTTCTTTCTTTCTTTAATTCTTTCTTTCTTTAATTCTTTCTTTCTTTCTTTAATTCTTTCTTTCTCACCTTCTCTCATGCTTTCTCTCTCTTTTTTCTTGTTCTTTCTCTCTTTTTTCTTTTTCTATCTTTCTTTCTCTCTCTTTTTTCTCTCTCTCTCCCTCTTTTTCTCTTTTGCTTTTCTTTTGCCCTCTCTCACTCTTTCGTTTTACCTTCTCTCTTTTGCTCTCGCTCTCTCTCTTCTCTGTCTCTCTCCTTCTTTTTCTCCTTTGCTTTTCTTTTGCCCTCTCTCACTCTCTCTGTCCCAATCATCTTTTCTCCTCTCTTGGTCTTTATCTCTTTCCTTTTCCATCTCTCTTCTCTATTGCTTTCTCTCTCCCCCTCCTTTATTTTTTCTCACTCTCTTTTTCATTCTCACTCTCTCTCTCTCTCTCTCTCTGCCCTCTCTCACTCTTTCTGCCCCATCCGACAGTTTCTCCTCTCTTAATCTTTCTCTTTTTCATTTACTCTCCCTTTTTCTCTTTTACTTTCTCCCCTTCTCTCTAGTTCGCTCACTCTCTCTGCTCCCAACCACCTTTTCTCCTCTTGGTTTTTCTCTCTTTCATTTACTCTCTCTCTCTTATTCTCTATTACTTTCTCCCCTTCTCCACCCTTTTCCTCCTCATTTTCGCTCTCCTTTCCTTATCTTTTCTTCTCTCTCTTTCTTCATTCAATGATTAATCAGAACAATCACGACTAATCAGTTGATAAAATAACAGTTTACTGCTTTGACAGTCGTTATTTGAACTATACGCACTGTAAAACACAAGCCAAAAGACGTTTTATAGCAAAGATAACAGCATTATTTAAGCAAAATGACCAACATTGTGTGATTTTCACGAATAATACACTTTCTTTGTAATTATTCTCTGTTTAGAAGCTTCAAGTCAGTGTATTTTTACCTATATCTAGTTAAAAATGAAGTGGAAAAATGTGAATTAATCGTTTAGTCGACTAATTGAAAATACAATCACGGATTAATCGAGTATTAAAACAATCGCCCTGCTGTTCTCTAAATATAACACTCTAAATTTACACCCTCCTTTCCTCAAACGCAGTCCTGAGTCGTCCCTTGTCGCCTTTAGCCGATCTCTGAGCTGAAAAGAAAAGCAGCGAAACAGAGAAAAACCAAACACCGGATTGTGCACAAAAATGAAAAATAAAGAAGATGTCCGCAATGAAAGGAATGGTTTTTTGTTTTGGTGCAAGTGCAGAGTAAGAGTGTGTGTTTGGGGCTCCCGGGGGATGGGGGAGTCCAACGCAGATGGCAAATAAAGTATGCAGCCCGGGGCCAGAGCACATTATGCTAATTCTAATGTCAGCTGTACTTTAATATACGGCTCTATTTAATCACCCCATTATTTCCTATTTCCATATGAAAAAACACAAGGGGGGAGAGGGAGAGGAGAAATGGGGGAGAGAAAGAGATAGAGAAGGAGGTAGAATATAAAGTGAAGGGAGAGGGGGAGGAGAGAGGGAGAAAGAAGGTGAGAGGGAGAGAAATAGGGAAGGAGGAAGACAAGGAAGAGGGAGAAGAAAGACAGAGAAAGAGAGAAGGGGAAGGAATGGGGGAGAGAAAGAGATAGGGAAGGAGTAGAAAATGATGAAAAGAAAATAAAGAGAGGGGGAGAGAGGGAGGGAGGAGATAGGAAGAAATAGGGTGAGAGAAAGGGAAGGAGGAAGAGTAGAAAGAGAGAGAGGAGAGAGTGAAAGAGGGAGAAATGGAGGAGAGAGAATGAGGGACGTGAAAGAGATAGAGAAGAAGGAAGAGTAGAGAGAGGGAGAAATAGAGAGAAAGAGAGGGGGAGAGAGAGAGAGAAAGGGAGAGGAGGAGAGAGGAATTGAGGTAAAGGAGAGGGACAGGGAGACGTGTTGGAAGAGAAAGGGGGAGAGGAGGAGAGAGAAATGAAGGAAGAGGGAAAGTAAGAGAGTAGAAGAGTAGAAAGAGGTGGACAAGAAAGAGAAAGATGGGGAGAGTAGAGGAGGAGAGCGGGAGAAATGGAGAGAGAAAGAGAAGGGACGGAGGAAAAGGGTAAAAGAAGGAATGAAAGAGAGAGAGAGAATGAAATAAAAGGGAGAAATGGGGGGAGAGAAGGAGATATAGAAGGAGGTAGAGTAGAAAGAGAGGTAAAAGGAAAAGAGAGCGGGGGAGAAGAGAAGTGCAGAGAGAGAAAGGGAGCAAGTGAGAGGAGGAAAGCTGTGAAAAAGAAATAAAGAGAGGACAAGGCTAAGGGAGAGGAAGAGAAGAGCGAGGTGGAAAAGAAAAAAAGGAGAGAAAGAGAGTGCACAGAGAGATGAAGAGGGAGTAGACAGAGAGGGAGGATAATAATAATAAAGAGATAGAGAGGGAGAGAGGGGAGAGAAAACTGTGAAAGAATGAAAGACAGGAAAGAGAGAAAGGAAGGAGGGAAGAATAAAGAGAAAGGGAGAGAAAGGTGAAGGATATAGAGCTGGAAATTGTGAACAAAAAGCAGATAATGCGTTTTTTCTGACATTAAAATAACGATCAGATCAGCAATTCGTGTTTTAATAATCAAATCCGTTAAAAGTTGTTAAAACCGTCCAGAAGAATTGACAAAAAGCCTCCTAAACGACAGCTTTAGACGTATTTTAAGCAGAAAAAGTCACAAATATTTGCCGTTTACTGCCAAAATTACCGCCTTTACGATTCGCTAATTGCTTCCATTCAAACTCTGGCGCGATTAATCTTAACAGAGCAAGAGAAAAGGAGAAAGAGGGGAGACAAAAAGGCCATGGAAGGCAACGGCAGCATCGGTTTATTCGGTGGACTGAAGTAGGACATACATTATCCAGAAGTATTATTTTGAAGTGTGTGTCTGGATGCTGCACGTTCACGAAGAGAGAGAAAAGAGAGAGAGAGAGAAGCGAGTGCGGGCCTGAGTTATGGCGTCCTGTGTGTATTTACAGTAAGAGTGTGCGCGGAGGTTAAACTAGTTCACCGTGTGCTCCTGACGTGTCGTATTCTCTCGCCTGCCTGGACAAACACCAGAGGCAGATACAGTACACGAGCTTCAGCGCCGCTTCCATGTCGTTTGAAAGCCGTTACATACACGTTCATGAGTCGTGATATACTCTTTTAAGGCCAGACGCTGCAGGTGAATAGGAAAAAGTCTTAAATTTAAAGATATCAATTTGAAACTTCTGCTGTAGTTTAGTCACATAAATGCAAGAAAGAAATGTATTACAAGTTTTTCATTGTGTAATGTTTTAATGTTGAAATAAGGCGTTTTGTGTGGAAAAACTGTCAAAATTGCACATATTTGGGACGTTTAAATCTGAAATCTGAATAGACAGTAAATTTTGAATACATATTAGTTACAAAATAAATGTGAAATGAAGGGATTTTGAATGTCTTATTTAGTTTTAGATCTGATCTAAAATTGGCCTAAAAATTCAAAATCTGTGTCATTTAATTTGACTTAAATCATTAATAAATCTGATTTAGAATTTAGAATCAAGAAATCCCTCTGTACATTCATCAAAATTTAGTTAAGTCGAATATTAGAAAGTTTGGTGTGTGTAGGAGCTACTTTAAGGAAATGTATTTTAAGTAAATGGCCTTTGAAATGACAAAGTGGATTAAATGAAATAATAAAACATCTTCTGGAGCAGATTGGACACATTTGTTGTTTCCACATGAAAGTTTATATGTTGAGAGCGCAAACTGACCAAAAAACAAAAACATTTTCCTGTAGTGTATCACCAAAAATCTCTTTTCTTCAATTTCCTCTGCGTTATTGTCTGTATTATGTTTGTGAATGAGTCCAGACGTTGCCATTTTCACGATTGTCACCCAAAAATGCATGTATTCACTTTCGAAACACATTTGTTAGACTGAGATTCTACATTATTTGTCCAGCTTTATCAATTCTTACAAAGGTTTTAATTTAAAGTGTGTTTTCGTTCTAATCGAGCTCAGTTTTGTATGTGGCGTATAAATGTTGATTTCCTTGTGTTGTAGGTTCATACCCAGATTTTCCGTTCATTTTCTCAACTACTTTCTCCTTTAATGTTCTATTGCACTTATTACCTTTTGTAAATGACATATTTTAACATTTGTGGTATTTCTTGACCATTGAACAAGCATTTTTCTTCTGTGTTATGTTATTATTGCAAGAAATAGTAAGTAAATGTAAAAATACTGCAAAGCTTTTATGTAATATCATTCTACTTTTATACAAAGCTTGTTCAGAAGTCAGAACGTGCAAATTACACACGCACAACATCCTCTGAAGAATGTTAAGATTTCAAAGCGGCTCCAAAGCGATGAAACACATTTTTACTATCGCTATTGTACAGTAGAAGTACGTTTTATGATGCATGAGACTCTGCCTGCAATAAAACCAAATATAAAATCATTTGGACTCTTTAGATTTGACATTGAACAAGCGCATGATACAATATTAGGAAAGAAATGGAACAGAAATAGGATAAAAATGACAAACAAACGTATGCAAACTGTAGAAAGTCAGTCAGCTTTCAGTCGGTTTCAGATGACGTCACAATGTTGGAAATGTTACTTGTGTTTGGATAAATATAAGGATAACAGAGTTTGCAACAAATTTACTGTGATTTTAGGAATGTGTCTGTTTTTCACACAATTTCTAAGGATCATATAAGGTTTATCTATCATATAAAAAACATTTGTTCATTAAAAAAGTATGTTCCAACACTTAAAGCTGGAATACCCACATTTTTTTGTTGTAAATTAGTACGTTTTGTGATTTCCACCAAAGAGTTTCTTGTAAAAGCAGTACTTTGTGACAAAATCAGACCACTGCACGTTGTCTGTGGCTAATAACAAAGCATTTTCTTTCTCGTCAACCCGGAAGTAAGAGCCGAAAGCAGCGCTCTGATTGGCTGCGCTTGGGCGGACCATCCCAGTTTCACTTTATCATCTGAAAAAAGTTGTTTTCTCGCCTTAAAATGCATGCGTGTGAAAATTAACGATGTGTCTGTGAGAAATAGTGTGACAGATTTAAAAACCTACTTCTGATGTTGCTGTGTGAAACTCAGATACAACAGCTTTTTTTTTTTTTTTTTGGTTAATTCTAATGAAAATAAGACATAAATGAAGCAAGAATCTATTTGAGAAAGGAAGGACGAACAACAATATTTCTTAAAAGTGCATTGTGTAGCTTTTCTGGGTCTGTCACCAGCTTGAAATATTAATGTTTTGCCTGGAATGTTCCCCAGTCCATATTTATCTTCCATTTATAGCATTTTCATTGCCAAAAATGCTTAGTTTGGTCAAGTTTTGTGCCATTTTGTTGAAAATTCCAGGCAAAACAACAACATTTACATCAAGAACAGAAGGTTTGGGTCACTCCACCTTAAAAGATAGTCCACCTTTAATACTAAACAACCTTTTAAATGTGAATTGCTTTTCTGCATGTGTCCGTCTATCAGTAGTGGTGTGGTTTGGCCCTCTGCTAATGTTGTGTTTGGCTTCGTTTCGGTCTCTCTTTCTTGCGCTCAGAAGAGACACCGCAGCAGCACAACCTGTTTGGGCGAGCGAGACAGGCCAAAGAAAATGTGTGTGTGTTCATTGAAGTGAAGCGTTTTAACAGCCACTTGATTCTGGGAAAGCCATGATGGTTTTTACAGAGTTGTGTACAAACAAGCAGAGAGCGTTTGAGTGGAAAATGTGTGAGGATTAACTTTTACTATAAGCAGTGGTAAGGTGAAATTACACACAAAATAAACCGACATGGATGCGAGTAAAAACAAAATGTTATCAGATTCGTTTTGAAAATTACAAATTGAGTTACGAGAACAATTACAAATTCCAATTTCTACTTCTATAGTTGGAAGAAAAATCCAATTTAATGGTTCCCAAACAACTACAATCAACAACCAAAGAAAAAAACCCATTAATTTGATGCATAATCAATATATTCATGTAGAATGTCCCCGCTTATGACAATACTGCAATCACTCCACTTACTTTGTCACCAATTAAAAAAAAAAAAAAAGTTTTGCTCACATAAGAATACTGTGAAATAGAGCAGCAAAATATGACACAATCAGATGAAATTGCAATTTTTAAATCACAAAGGTTGCATTTATTTAAGATATTAAAATTAATAGAGCCAAATACCCTATCTTTTATAGAAAATCTACTTTTATCTGTCATTATCATTAAACTCTTTTATAGGTCAAGGTTTTAGACAATAGACTGACATTTTCAACACAAAATAATAATACTCTCTTTAATAAACATTGTTGTCTTGTTCTATTTCTGATAAATCTTGAGATTATTCTAAAACTGCTAAGGAAAGGTCACATTTTGTCCTGTTTGTGCTTTTTTAGCATCAATACCTGTTTCAGTACTAGTTGTAGTATCAATTAGTATCACATTCCCGATATTTTGGACACCTCTACTACAAATATGTTCTGAAGTTCATGAGATTCTTGTATTAATTATTTTGTTAATATTTTAGTCTTTCTTTAAATGTTAAAGCTCCTGGAGTTGTTTACAATGTGCACTCTAAACCGAATCCTACTGTCTAAACACATATCA
This sequence comes from Rhinogobius similis, assembly GCA_019453435.1. Taxonomy (NCBI): domain Eukaryota; kingdom Metazoa; phylum Chordata; class Actinopteri; order Gobiiformes; family Gobiidae; genus Rhinogobius; species Rhinogobius similis. Next base: position 17,243,932 of record CM033638.1, read on the forward strand.
CGAATCTAATTGCAATCGCCATCAGATTATTTTTCCTAAATCACGCAGCCCTACAGTAAAATTAAGTTGATTCACATTTACATCGTGCAGTTCAGTCAAGTATTTGTTTAAACTGTACATCATGTAAATATGTAAATAGATTGTGATGGGGATTTTATAAGTTTTGTAAATGCAAATTGTTTTGTTAATACCGGGGGGTTGGATGATTAAACAGATCTATTGCATTTTATCCTTTATTCTATTGAGACATTTTTTATTTAGTTTGCTCTTTTCAACAAGTTTAGTCTTATTTATATTATTAAACCTCTATCTTCAGCAACAACAAAGAATAAACAGTTATTCTGATTCTGTTTAGTTGTAAACATTTTCACTGCACATTTTATTTATTCTTTTTTTTTTTTTTTTTTTATTGCAGTACATGTCAGTAATGTGTATTAATTAAGCACAGTGACAGTAATAATAAAAAAAAAAAAAAAGTAAAATGAGTAACAAGGAAAGTTAGCTTACATTTCTAACCCAAATGTACCAAACTGAGCGAATTCTGTCATATCAATTCACAAAAAACAAAAAAACAAACCAGCCGACAATTACAAAATTACAGAAACTCTGCCTCTCCGTCTCCTCTTCCAGGTCGGGTTTCACACCATCTAAAACTCATTACGGACTGATTCCAGTTTTCACTATGATTCAATTTGCCGTAATTACTGTGGCGCTGGCTAATAAAAAAGGAAAGAGAGAGGGAACGGCTAGCGATCGGTGCTAAGGTCAACTGGCAGTTAGCGGCGTTCGTTTTCCTCTCGGCGTATTCATCTGGGGCAGCTAATGGCCCAATTTTCTCCCCCTCCATCCACGATAAATATTGCCGGAATTACAGGTTAAATAGCTAAATTAAATCACGGCGATTACGGTTATGGGAGGGAGACGGACGACCGGGGAGGAGGCTATGCTAGCAGATCTTTACAATTACACGGGCGCTAACCAATTGACGCAAATGACGCGATTAATGTAGCGAGTGTCACTGGATTATTGTGTAAAAAAAAAAAAATTATGAATACCGCGGTGGAGAAAGCAAAGAGAAGGCAGACGGTCTACAGGTGATTTGGCTCGCTTTTAAATCATACAGAGTAGAAAACTGTTTAAATATAATTAGGTTTATTGAAGATAAACTTGGCGGGAGACAAAGCTACATGCTAATCTTGAGTTGCGTCAATCACAACATTAGAAAAAAAGATAAAACATTGCCATAAAAGTTAGCATTAGGCTATGAATATGAAACATCTAACGTATAGATACAACGATACAATCAAAGACTAAAATAATAAAAGCATTTGATGTATAAATGAATTGTATTTGTAAGTTAATTGAGTAAATGGAACATAATTTGAGATGACCTACAACTTTGTTTATTGCTGGCACAAATAAGTTACTTTTCTGTCAACATTAAAGTGCATATGACGGGTTAAACTACACATTTCACTAAAACATAGTGAACATGATTGTATTTAAGATTTTGCTAAACATTTTGCCTATTTGTCCCCAGTTTGACAGTTTGTGTAAAGTTTATAACGTTACTTCCTGGTTGAACATAGAGGTAATTCCACAACTGTTACCTAGCAACCAGGCTGTAAACCAGGGCCCAAATCCATATAAATAGTTAGGAATTAACAATAAATAATCCCTGATAACACCTATATTTTGTTCAGAGGGATTCCATTTTAGAATTTATCCCTACTTTCTTGATCAATCCCGGCAAACAAAGTCATAATTAGAAAAATATGAGAACCTTATATAGTCAACTACAGCAGGCCAAAACTTTTGAATTTATTAGAATTTTTCAAACATTTGCCAGATCTTCCTAAATCTTTCCCGAACTCTGAAAGATCCAGAGATGAAGGAAAACGTAAATGAAGCACCTGAAGTTAATTTGTAGCCTAAATACAACGAGGCCTTTGGATGGACCTACTTCAGAACAAAACTTGACGATCAGGTTCATTTGTCAACAGACTTAAATAGACTAATTATATTATGTGTACAAAGTCATTTAAATGTTTGTTTTGTATTGCATTAATATTGCATTACACTAGCCATGTCATCAAATGCTGCTGGCAATAACCTTCACTTACACTTACAAAAGTTGCGTCGTACGTACTTAAATAACGTATCATTTTGGAGCGTAGTGAGCAAAAGCAATCATAATTTAAAAAAATATCTGCACTATGTCCTTCTAAATGGTATACTTTGGTATTTAATGCGTGATAGGGTGGAACCAGTTTTAATTTTAAAGAATGTAAAAAAAAGTATTAAAAAAAACATTGTCTTAAACATGTCATCGCAATTTTGCCATGATATGATAAAGCCCTAAATTTAACAAAATTATCTGTTCCTAAAGATAACCTTACCCTAATTGTGAAAAAATAAATTGTAAAAAATTAACTTTTGCTAGCATAAGTGAGTTGGGGGGGGAATAAAGCGTCTTAAACACACTGCTTCTTAGCTTCATTAGCGGCTATTGTTATCCTAGCAGAATCCCATATAGCGTTGCATAACTTAAGTAAAGTTAGTGTAGCTGTTTGTTTTTGATGTGTAACTGCATTTTATTTGACAAAATATTAGCATCCATGTGATCAAGAGCTATCAACATTGAAACGGCCAATGTTCTGTTTGTCTCGATGTTAGCGTAGCAACAATTACATTCAAAACACTGCTGCTGCCACTGTCTGCGGCCTCAAACACAATCCTTTTCATTTTACTCATGTTTTCACTGGACAAAGATTCATGCGGCACTTAAAAACCAACACACTGCTCCCTTTTCATGTCGACTGCGTAAAAAAGAGCGTTTATTTCCGTGCTCCGTCTCGTTGTAATTAGATAATTTCAAAACGCAGACCTCATTTGGCGCTTGTACTACTTTTTTTTTCTTTCTTTTTTTTTTTTTTAGTTGTCTCTTCGTTTTTCAATGAAGTGGTTTTGGAGTGCAAGAGGTTTTAGCGTCATCTAACAAGCCTGTGTAAATTGGCCTTAATAGCTCGCGAGTAAATTCACTGCAGCAGGACCACACAGAGGCGCGCTTAATTGAATCACTGTACGGAAATGAAAATCTAGCACGTCTTTTTTCAAACGGACAGGCAGGAGACTAGAGAGAGAGTGAAACTGTTAATATCGGCTGTGTGTGTGACGCTAAAGACCACAATTTCACAGCAGAAATATGTAAGTGAAATGACAATCGTATATAAACAGAAGCCAAAGCGTTTTTCATGTGTTAAAAGTTGAAAAAGCATTTCTTTGACTGGGCTAAATCGTTGTTGTTTTACTTTTTAAAGCATTATTTCTTTAATGGAGTCTAGATAATTTGCATTTTAGTAATACTTTTTATTTTTTTGACCTATACTTTAGTCATTTCAAATCACTGTTTTAAATAATCGACAAATAGAGCGTGCAAATGTGATACAATTTCAAGCCCCAAGCATAATTTTGCTTGAATATGGAAAAAATACATGAATGTTGAAAAGAAAATTTGGGATACAACAAGATTTAAGTACTCGAAAACTTCACTTTTGAGATTTGCCCTGAAAATACAATAACGCAATACAAAAAAATACAAAATAATACAAAAACGCAATGTAAAAGTGTGAAATATTGTACTTTTATGTATGATTTTGGAAGATTAACCAAGCAGAAATAGTATCTAACCAATCAAGTAAAGTCTAAAAACAAAGCTACTATCCCATTAAATTAAGAAAACTATGTCAAAGCGACAAAAACATGTGATAATGTGCCAGGTCACGTCCAAAAAAGATGAATCAAATTTAAAAAATACATCAGATTACCTTTCTAAGATAATATAATACTGGCTTGCAATGTTTTGAAGTTTTTTTTTTAAGTTAATTACACACATATTGGGACATTATTAGTTGTTCAATGTTGCTCCACTGCATAAAATCTACTGAAAAATAGCAACGGTATAATATAATTTTCTGCTCCTATCCACACACACACACACACGCACACACCTGCTCTAATTTTATCTCCTCTTTGGATCTCAGTCGTCGGCGTTTCAAAGGTTAGCGAGCAAAATCCGACAAATTCTCTCCCTCTGTGATATTTCCTCGGCTGCTCTTGATGGACATCTGCTTAACTCACATTTTAATTTAAGCTCCGTCTCTCGAGTGCGATTTCCGTGACAGTCGAATGGAACAAAGCTGGCGGCGGCCTCCTGCTGAGCCACTCCGTCTCCACACGACCGACCCGGACAGACGAGTGAGCAGGTAAGAAGGCCCAGCGTGTTGACTTATTGTTCGGTAAAAGAAATACGTTTGGGGATCAATAATATATCGTAATCCTTTGTGTTTTACAGTTGCATTAGTGGCAGTTTAGGCCTACTTTAGCATTTATGTAACGTTTCAGGTGAAGCTTTACCTGAATGATTCTTAATAAGGCGCAACAAAGCAAAGTTACTGGTCAGATCTGTGAAGAGACGACCCCACTCTCAGTAAAAATGCATGTTTTCTTAAAAAATCTAGCAACAACAAAAAACAGTAATACAATAAATGCAAGATAGATATGTTAAATGCAATATTGTGGAACATTCTAGGCATCTAATTATGAAAGTTTTGAGACATCTGATATTTATTGAAATGTATTGATACTGTACATTAAAAAATATATAAATTAATTCGCTTGAAAAAATAATAATACATTGTTTATAATTTAGTGTTTCTGCACAAATATTTATTTTTTAATAAAACTGGGGTGTAGAGATTATACTACTACTATTTCTACTACTATTACTACTACTTTTACAAATAATACATTATTATAAGGTTTAAAAAAAAGTTAGCATATTTTTTATATAGTTTAACACAGTAATTCAGATGTGTTAATATCCACTGTCCATTTCAAATAAATAAATATAAAAAAAAAAAAAAAACATTAAGTAAACATTGTAGAGGAGTTTCAATGCATTTTAAATTAAAAAGAGTAATTGGTATCGGTATCAGCTCAATATATATATATCAATATATCACAATACTTATAAATAATAATAAATAATCACAGGTATTACACTAATGACTAATGAATATACTGAAACTAAATTGGAATGTACACTTTATTTACCTTTCCATTAAAGTGTGTAAAAAAGCTGTTACTGCCGCCATAAAAAACATATAAAAAACACATAATTTACATAATTTATACGGGGTAAATATGCTCGTTATTGGAAACTACTGTTGTAAGTGTTTCTTTGTGTAATTTCTCTATTGAATTGTTCATTCACAAAAGAGTTTACGGGGATTCTTCAAAGTTATTGTGCCTGTGCCATAAAGTTCAATAATATCGTTTATCACAATATCCTCTTTAGCATGTAGCGCACTTCAAATTTTACTTTCGTGACAGTTTTACAGACGAGTTCAGTCAAAGCTATTTATTTTTATTGCCTCTCCGTTGATAGCTTGTCCTTTTTTGACACTCTTTCTTGGAGCGTTTCCAAGCCTACGCCAGCTTCTTTCATCGCAGCGTGTGTTGAACTTTAGCATTAGCGCGCCATCCTCTCCGCGTGCTAACGTGCCAACAAAGGATTAGCATTGTGTCAGGTAGCCTATGTGTGTTTATTTGACGAGACTTGAAGCTAGCTAGCGGGAGAAAGAAGGGGATTTTTGACACGACATCTATAATATGAAGGTTTAGCTGATTGTAAAAGCAAATTAGAGTGCGTTTAGCTCATTATGGTAAGCTAGGGCGGTACAGTCGGATATAGAGGTCATGTAGAGGACATCATAGCGTTCTGAATTTTAGCAGTGAATGGCAAAACACAGGTAAAATGTGAAAGAGCTGACAGTTTAACAATAAATATCCAAGTCTACAACCCTGCTAAATACTTTATGTAGTTTTTATCTGACATCTAAAAAAGAAAATAAAGTAAATAGTTGTTGAAAACCAGATAAACAACAGGAACACTGCAGCTACACTCACATTTATCACTGATACAGACTTCATGATCATATGCAATTGAACTGGTTATCTTTCTCTCCCTAATGAAGCTGTTTTTTAGTCTTTGTTGAGGAAATTAATTGTTGTGGGGCAGTTTAAGTGTCCTAAATCACAAATTGCCGTTAGCAAACAAGCTAGCTATGCTCTGTACAGTCATGGCAACATCAAGATACTATTTTTTCCGCATTAAAAGATAATTTGAGTGAAATAATAGCTCTACGGACAAAAAAGAAAGCAAAAGAACCCACAAAGAAACACATTTTACGTGAATTATTTTCACACAGTACAATTCTGAGTTACCGAGTTAGCTTATCTGCCAACCCTAACCAACTAAGCCATGCTAACTTTAACCAACCCTAACCCTAAAGCCTTAAATTTAACAAAAATATCTGTTTCTAAACCTAACCCTTATCCTAACCCTAACCCTATCCTAATCATCATCAAATTTATGGCAAAAAATAGATTTTTACTAGCATAGCCACCAATGCAAAATGGCGGTTGTGTGGCATAAGTGGTTTTGGGGGGAAAAAATGACGCTTCTGCCACTCAGTTTGAAAGTCGAGGAGCATTTTCGAATAAAAGAATGTCAGTGCATAACCTCTATGTGAGAAGACAGTCAGAATTATGTAAAAAAAACAGGAAGCAATGTGGTCCAAAACAGTTATTGTGTGTGCCCCTGTTAACAAATTAGGAGGGGATTACCAGAGGAGGGTGCCAGAGCATACCGGCTAATCCCAAACAGGGGCCCGGACCACTGGGGAGTGCGAGAGGGGTGTGGTGGTGGTGGTTTGGAGAAGAAGGGGGCTCGTCCTGTCAGCGGTCCGCCTAATCCTAGATATAAACACACAAGAGAGCACCTGGGTATACAGAGGGACAGTGGTCATGCATGCTGTGTGAAGGGGCGGGCGAGGACACACAGGGATAAGAAAAAAAAAAAAGAAGAAGCGTATTGACAAGTTTGTTTTGCAGGATTTTGTAACGGAATAGCAGGATTGTTAACTGGCTTCAACTACGTTCCCTTCATATACTATAAGACTTGTATCCCTAAATGTTTTGCTGAGATTTATAATATACGCCTTCTCAAAATAGTGTAAAATGTACTTGCATATCAGAATCAGAATTACCCAGTGTGAAATTATTTTTGTTTCAGACATAAAGCCGACCGGCAGGAGAATTAATAATATCAAAAACATAAAAAAATAAAATTAAGAAACTAAAGTAAGAATTAAAATAGCCTATAACTTAAACGGTCTCATTATGAGCAAAGATAGAATCACATTTAACCAAACCAAAACATGGTATCCTTGAACATATTTACAGTATGAACAGAATATTGCACAGTGACTCGACAGAGAGTATTTTCCACAGAGTTCAGGATTTCCTATTTTTCTCTCAGTGACAGTCTGTTGCTGTATGAGCTCTTGCAGCCGACCAGCGCATTGTGTAGCGAGTGGGAAAGAGGAAAAAATAGGCCTGTCATATTAATTACTTCATCAACTTCTTGTTCAGTATAAAATTTAGCTTTTCTTTCCACTTGTAAGGAACTTTTTCTGATCTTTTTTCAAGTACAAACATATTTGAGCTGCAAAATTAATATCGAAATGACTCATTATCAACACTATATCACTTGTCTCTTTGTGCTGTTGTCAAGGTATCTCATGTTTTAGAGTTTTTGTGTAATTTGCATAAAGTAGTTTCAATATTATGACCATTTATCGTCATATTTTCAGTAACAATGAATAGCTCTTTCATAATTATTAACACGACAGACCTTAATATAAGAAATAATGGGTTTAATGTTTAAGTTATACAAAAATGACAAATCTGTGTCAAAATTCTTGTCAATACAGAGCTTAAAAGTAACATTAGAGTAAAGGATGAGGTTCTGAGAAGTATACAAGTCTATACTCAATGTTAATTACAACATTTCTCACAGCTAAATAGAGTTGTTTTGCCCGAACGAAATAAACAAAACAAATACTCAAATCTTTAGAATTGTAAACCAGAATCATCAGCTAATGATTCGATATTGCAGAGGTTTGGTGACGGAAAAGATTACGGTAAAGAAGAGGCCATTTTGAAAGAATTATCAAAACAGAAAATCCAAAATTGCTGCACGTTCGTTTGTAATTGCATGCAGAATTGTGTAGGTTTGAAAAAAAAAAAAAGCAAAAACCATCAGCTAATGTCTGGTTATTGTAGAAGTTTGATTGCACGTACAAAGAAAATAAAACCGGTGCTAAATTTGAGCGATTGGAACATTTGGCAAAGCCCAGCGTGAGGTTGAAAGGTGGTATTTTTCAGTGGCAGAAAGTGCGATGAGGCTTCCCTGCTCCGACTCCTGCCCGCTTTCCCTCTCTTTTCTCCCTCTCTCTCTCTGCTTTCATCTCCCTCTCCCCCGTCATCGACATGTTGTCAGGTGAAGGCTTGGCTCGGCCTCTGTAGCCACAATAGAGAAACCGTGCCATGATTCCAACGCATTTTTGGATCTCTCCTCTTTCCTCCTCACGTCTCCCTGTCGCCTCACCCGTCCAAATCCTCTCCCTCTCTCCTTCTCTTTCTCCTCCCTTCTTATAAATCTTGTCCAAATCGAGCGCTGCCAAGAGGGAGTCTCCTGGAACCCGAACGCGAAACCCCAGATGATGTAGCTGTACCTTTTCTGTTGGAATAAGACGTATTGCAGTCGACAAGAGCAGCTGCGACGCAAAGTATCTCTCTTTCCCTGTTTTATATTAGCTCGTGCAATATTCTAAACGGTCAAAGGTTTAAAATAGAGATTGGAAATAGGTCAGAATATGGTAAAATTATAGATTAAAGTTGATTTCGATATTGCTGAGATACATGTAGTGACTTTAAAACGTCTTGGAATTGAGATTTACATGAAAAACAATTAGATAAATGACCGGAACGAAGCAATTACACACTTATACAGCAGGAAAAATGGATGAAATGTTTTGCTCAAGGACATAACAGCAGAAGAAATTGGTTTGAGTGGTATTTTTTCACTACAAAATGGAAGATTTTAAATACTAAATAGTATATTAAATACTGGGCAAATTTACATTTTGAAGCCTTAAAAATACATGTTTGTATTGATTTAATTCTAAATTTATATCATTCTCAGTTTAAACATTCACAACAACAAATTAACATTTTAAATAGTCAATGTATAGATTTCCAAGCTCTAAAATTCAACCATGTAAAATCAAAATGTCAAATTTGCAGTGGAAAATTTCACAGCAAATATTCAAAAGTTTGACACTATGCCTTGCTTTGATAAATTCACTGAAAATGTTCAGTTTCCAGGGCTTGAAAATCCATGCAATGATATTAATAATATACACGTAATCAATAAATGACCACATCAACGCAATTACACATTTATACAAAAGAAAAAATGTTTGGCGTGTCTTGCCCAAGGATACAATTACAGAATAAATTGGTTTGAGTGAGATTTTTCATTGTTTTTTAAATTTGTTTGCATTTTAAATACATGGGTGAATTTTTAAAACTTGAAAAAACATATATTTCTGTTGATGTGTGATTATTCAGTTTAAACATTCAAAAGAACAAATTCACCTTTTAAATATTCAGTTTACAGATTTCCAAACCTCCATATTCAACTGTTTAAAGCCAAGGTGTCAAATTTGCAGTGGAAAATTTCACAGCAAAGATTCAAGAGTTTGACACAATTTCTAATGCCTTGCTTTGATAAATTCCCTGAAAATGTTCAGTTTCCAGGGCTTGAAAATCTATGCAATGAATTTTTAAACTGAAAAGAATACGATAAAAATGCAACGGCCAAATTCAGCGACTGAATTCCAATTTTTTCCAGGTGAATTTGTTGAATTAAATAAAAATACGTGTAGTGACTTTAATATGCCTTGGAATTAACTGGACTGGAACTGGATAAAAAATTTCTAAGTGAAAAATTGCCCGCATTTAAACTTCTGTTGAAACATTTTTTTTCCAGGACAGTTCAACAGCCAACTGCGCAATCAAAATGTATCACTTCAATTGCAAACAAACGTGGGACAATTTTGGATTTTCCGTTTGGATAATTCTTTCAAAATGGCCTCTCCTTTACCGTAATCTTTCTGACATTACCAATCCAGTGCAGCACACACAGTTAAACAGATTCTTTATAAATTCAACTCTTTGCCCTGCGATCAACTTCACCTTTTCCTCTCCCACATCTTCGTCTGTGAATGTAACCTTTAATGGCCATTTAAATACCATCCTCAACAGCGGAAAGGCACGAGTCCTTTTCGAGTTTGTCACCTTCGCTAACCCGAGGAACTTCATAATGGCGAGAGGAAAGAACGAGGGAAACGCAGGGCTTCGGCAGTGTTATGGTCAGACTCCATTTGTTTACACTGAAATGGCAGCGGAGAATTAGCGTCGGGGAGAGAGAAGGAGAGGTTTTTTTCGGGGAGGAGATCCAGACCAGATGAGGGCGAGTGCGGGGCAGTGGATGGAGAGAATCGAAAAGAGGAGGAGGAAAGAAAGGGACAGGACACGGAGGAGAACCTTATAAGGTCAAGAGACAGAGCAGCGGAGAGTCAGGACAACGATGGACGAACCTACAGGAAGCTAACTCAGGTCAACAAGTGGCTTCAAAGTGTTTTGTTTCGCCTGGAAGATCGTTTGTTTCGTCAGATTCCCAACTCAGAATGGTTTAACACGGAAAAAACACGGGATTTTCTTGTATTTTGGATTGCCGTCGCTGAATTGTGTTGTGTTTTCATTGTGTTTTTATCACTTTTATAACACATAGATTGTAAAACCGTTAAATTAACAGCATAACATTAGCAATTGATCTGGAATGAGTGAATATTGGCAAATTTTAAACTGTTGAGTTGAGATTGCATTTATATTTAAGTTGAGTTATTTACCTGTGTTTAAAATTCAAAATCAGATTAAACAAATCATTGTCAATGTTAGTTCCTCTGAATGGTTTTGGAAAGGTTGGAAAGGAAACGACAGTTGCTAAAGCATTTGTAGTCCAAGTCGGAGTGTCTGCAGTTTAGCTATAAATATGATATATTAGGACATTAAAGGGGATGTATCAGATTTTTTTCCCCCATGTATGAAAGTAAAATGTGTTTTGCCCCTCTGCAGATATATTGTAAAAGCAGCAGGTCAAAATGAGACCGCTGTTTGCTGTCCACGAGCAGGAAGTGCGCTGTTAGCATGCTAGTTGTTGTTAGCTTTCCTGTCATGGCAAAACTTGCTCACTTTGGTTGTGAAACGCACGTATAAACTCAATAATTAGGTGAATAGATTCAGGTTAAAGTTTGGACCTCTGTTTTTCACATTTTTAGAACAGCATAAATCCGGTACAGTGCCTTTAAGTCCATTTAAAAAGCAATACGATCAGCTTTTTTCAAGATTGGATTTGGATTCAATTTTGTGTTTAATTTAGGTTAATCTTGCATTCTCATACAGTAGTGGATGCACATTGTTCATCGATCGTCCTGATAATTACAAAATGTTAGGTTTATAAATTGTCTTCAACTGCAAACTCTTTTATCCTAACTTTATTCTCAATTTCATCACAGGTTACGTAGATTTAAAAATATAGACACCCAAGCTATTTTTGAAGTAAGTCAAACAAGCATCTCATATACAGATCTTATAGTAATTTACTCTCCATACGCTTCATAAAAATAGCAAAATGAAGTGCTTTTCTTCACTGGCAAATATATTGTTTGACAGATTCTTCAACTGACAATAATCTCTGCTTGTAATTCTTTGCGGCTAAATTTAGAAGAACAATACATTTTTTGAAATTGATGTAGTTAGTCTGGTTATTGGAATTCTTAGATGCAAGTTTAGATAAATCCGTTCATATCAGATTTGGTAAAGACGGAGCAATGAAAGAGTAAATAGTTGCCCACAAAATGTCATTAGTTTGTAGGATGAAGTCTAAAGTGTGGTCATAGCAGTGGCTTTTGTGTTTTGAAAGAGTCCAGTTCTTTTATGAGCGCAGCAGAGGAGCAGCTCTCCTTCTGTCTCCTCAATAACTGGAAACAGGCCTGGTCCCATAACCACTGCAATCTGTTTTCATTTGTCCAACTCCATACATCACACACACAGGGAGAGAGACGGAGAGGGGGGAGAGAGAGAGAGAGAGAGAGAGAGACAGGAGAGGGATAGAATGAAAGAGAGAGAGGGGGGGTGGGAGGAGAGGAGAGGGAGAGGAAGAAAGAAAGAGAGAGAGAGAGGGGAGAAATGAGAAAGAAAAAGAGAGGGGGTCGGGAGAGAAAAAGAGAGAAGAGAAAACAGCGATAGAATGAAAGAGAAAGGAGAAAGAGGGAGAGTCAGTGAGAGACAGAGAAAGGGGAGAAATGAGAAAGAAAAAGAGAGGGGGTCGGGAGAGAAAGAAAGGAGGGATAGAATGATAGAATGAGGGATAGAATGAGAGAGAGAGAGAAGAGAGATAAAGGAGAGAGAGGGAGCAAGAAGAGGCAGAGAGAGACAGAGAAGGGGGAGAAATGAGAAAGAAATAGAGAGGGAACAGGGAGAGAAGAAGAGAGAGAGAGAGAAAGGGGGGATAGAATGAGAGAGAGAGAGAAAGAGAGATAAAGCAGAGAGAGGGAGCAAGAAGAGGCAGAGAGAGAGACAGAGAAGGGGGCGAAATGAGAAAGAAATAGAGAGGGAACAGGGAGAGAAGAAGAGAGAGAGAGAGAGAAAGGGGGGATAGAATGAGAGAGAGAGAGAGAAAGAGAGGAGAGAGAGAAAACAGAGAGAGGCAGAGGTGGGAGAGGCAGAGAGAGACAGAAAAGCAGATAAAGAAAGTAGAGATAGAGAAAGGGGAGAAAGAAAGAAAGAAATATAGAAAGAAAGAGAAGAGAGATACAGGAGAGAGGGGGAAAAAGAGGAGGAAATGGAAGAAAGGGTCAGTGAGAGAGAGAGAGAGAGAGAGAGAGAGAGAGAGAGAGAAATGGGGAGGGAAAGAGAGAAAAGAAGAGTATTGGAGATTAGAGAAAGGAAGAAGAGAGAGGAGTAAAGAAGGGGAAAGGGAGGATGGGTAGTGAGACAGAAGGAAAGGTGAGAGAGGAAAGAGAAAAGGAAGGGGGAAGGGAAGGAGGGAGAGCGAGACGGATAGAAATGAGAGAAAGAAAGGGGAAGGAAGAGAGTATAGGGATGGTGAGAGAAAGAAGGAGAGTAGGGAGGAGAGAGAGGAAGAGACAGGATGGGTAGTGAGATGGAGGGAAAGGAGAGAGAGGAAGAAGAGGAGAGGAAGGACAAGGACAGATAGTGAGAGAGAGGGGAATAAGAAAGGGAGAGAGAGAGAAAGACAGAAAGAAAGGAGGAAGAGAGGGAAAATAAGAAAGAAGAGTGAGATGGGGGGAGAAAGAAGGGGAGAGGGAGGGTAAGAGGGGCAGAGAGAGTGAAGAGGAGGAAGGGAAAAGAGAGTACAAAGGGAGAGAGAAGGGAGAAGAGAAAGGAGAGAAACAAATGGAAAGATAGAGAAGTCGGCAGGGAGGGTGTAAAAGATAGAGAGGGGAGAAGAAAAGGGGTAAGAGAAGAGGAGGGAAAGAAAGAGAGGGAGAAAGAGGGAAGGGGCGTCCTAAATAGAGGTGAGATAGGCACAGTTTTGCTGCCAATTTATCGCAGAAAGGAGATTTTGTTCTGTTTTAATCTGGAAATTTTCAAACATTTTTAGCTAAATATTTGTAACTAAGTGAGTGATGCATTTTCCACAGCTTCAAATCCCAACAGCAACTTTTAAAATAACAAAATTCTTGACATTTAACCAGGATTTTGGTCAGAAGACGAGGATTAAACGGTCGTCGTAGTGTGGCCAGATTTTTCAATTGGTTTATAATACGACAAATAAACAAACCAATTCAAATGCAATTCATTTTTCAGCGATTTTTACATTGAGCGCTAACACATCCTGACACTTTCTGACACGTCAAGCGCTGAAAATATCGTCAAGGTGAAAACTCTCCATTCCTTTCTGGCAAAGAAGTCAAAGCCCATTTGATCAAACTTCATAAAAAAAATAACAAAATACAGTACGTTCCAACTTTGGAGCCAAACTTCTCCCGTTCACTTCAGACTGAGAAGATTTGTTTAAAAGCATTCTTCCCTCTCTCTCTTTCACGTCTTTGTTGTGCTTGGCGGCAGTTCCTCCAGTGAGCGATGGCCGTGCACCACTTTTAAGTTTGCAGCGCGCTCTCTCTCGCTCCTCTTTACTGTCAAACGCTCTCATGACAAAGAGCTTTTTCCAGTTTGTCTAGTTCCTCCTCCTGTCCACCACTTAACCCCCTCCTTTATATCACCTCCTTTACCTCTTCGACTTTTATATAACGTCAAGAGACTTTACAGAACTCGGCCTGCAAAGAAACATGTTCATTAGATGTTTTTGTGGTGGAGTTGGTAGCTTTAAAGGAAAATTTTCTGCATTTTCATATTGCTGTTAACTTATAAACATGCTCTCGAGTGCCTTAAATTTGCCATCTCAAAGAAGTTAGTGCTGAAAATAAATTATGACGCGAATTTGCTGCAGCAGTTATCGTGTTTAGACGGCAGAAATGCTCAGAACAAGTCTGGCGATGATTCAAGGACTTAAAACAGCGGAAGATTCTCTGATAAGTGACGTATATGATCTGAAAATACATCCCGGATAGAAGGAGTCCGCAGGAAGTGTGTTTGACGCTCGGAGGGGAGAGGATTTTCTGATAAACATTCCTCAAAACAGTGTGAATGCAACTGAATGCTACTTTAGGTATCGGTTCCCATAGACATGTACATAAGTAGATGCAGTGTTCTATGCTCATGCTATCGACCACTTAGCAACGTGGCTAGTCCGGTATAATCTGAAGGACTCGGGTGGCAGTCCCTATAGCCGTTAGCATTAGCCCGCAAAACACCCAAGTTCTGTATGATCCAAAGAGTGTCGGCTGGTACCAACCCATCGAGCACATTTACGAGAGGTCAAAACTTCGTTAAAAGTCATTGTTGAGAGTGCAAACCTATTCATATTACAATTAGCGAGTAAAACAGTCATCTGAGCTAAAGGCTAACTGACTTTAAATTGAGATTTGAGAGAAATTAGTGAGAATTTAGCGCATGTTACTGCTGAGAGAAATGACAGAAATATCATGAAATAAAATGTATTGATACTTTAATATGGGGATCAGCTTCACCATTCATTTGTTCGTGAAAGAGCGTCAGAAACTTTCTGAGTGTGTGGTAATAGCACAGCACTAAAGATTAATTCAGTTTTTGTGTGATTTTGAGCTTATGTGCTTACTTTGATGAAGATCTTTGTCAGTTAAAAGTCTGTAAAGTCGTCAAAAGCTGTTCAAAATCCAGATATCTGCACTGACTGCTCTGTGAGACGATAGTTTAAGTAGTCAGATAAGATAGTCCGGCAACATTTGTGACCCACTTTTGCGTTTATAAAAAGGCAAAGTACAAAAAGTAACCACAATGCAAGGTGGGTGAGGACGGGCTCATGTTGAAGAGGACGAAACCGTTCTTCCACTTATGTTTTGGGTTTTTTTCTGGAAACAGGGAATACTTGAGTGAAACTGTATTTGTATATTCTTGAAATCTGGATTTTTTGGGGATAAAACTAGACCAAGCAACCCATGACTGGACACCCATAACCTGAATAAAGGCAAGAAAAGAATAATTTTAATGCTTTTTTGTGCTCATTTTAAAAATGTTTGCCCTGTATTGCTCTTTTGGGTTGCACTGTGGCATGAAATGAATGTAATAAACATTTTGTAGCTTAGTTTGTACATTTTTTCTCCATTGGAATGAATGCGAAAAGAAACTGGAACTTAACCGGATATTTGAAAAAAAACAAAACATGTTTTTTTAAAATCCAAATTCACATTAACACCATCACTTCTTGCAGATCAATGTTATTATTAACCTTTTACTGATAAATGAGCAACTGAAATCATTTTACACGTTCACACATGGCAGGCCCTCATAGATCCTTGTGTGTCTTGCATTATTTCCCTTGACAAAACCTGCATAAATGTGAACAATCAGAAAGAAATCAGATTACTCACATCCGATCGAACTGTTTACATGACATTTCAATAATCCGAGAACTCTACAAATCAGATAACAATCAGACTTTTGGTGTACGTGTAAACTTGACTTCTCAACCATCTATATGCTACGTAATCTTCTTAAAACTCCTACTAAATGTTGCAATTTTCTTATTATCAGGACACAGAATCCTCATTTAAACCCGCTGCGTTCTAAATATACTCAGATTTCTGTGGTGGTCAGCTCCGTCTGCTCCGCTGCTCATTACATTTGAGAAGTGGTCATTTAGGTCAGGTCTCGCCGCTAAATTTGCTTACGTGCTTTGTCTAGACGTTTCTGCAAAGTCTAATAAAGAGTCAAACTGCACTGTTTCACTCCATTGCCGGCCGAAAGCACAGAAATCCTGCCAGTCTCGGGGCGTAACAGCCGTCGAAACGCGCCATAAGCTGAAGAAAATGACCGAAAGAGAAGATGTTATTGGTTTGTTGTGAAGTGGCAATTCAATTAGCATCTTTTTATGACTTTAAAATGTGCTATAAGTCAAATGGAGACGGAAAACAATGGTGAAATTCTCTGGTTATTGTAAAGTTTTAGATCGTGAGCGACAAACAAAGCAGCAGCCGCAAACAAAGACTGAAATTATTCGAGAAAAATGTTTTTCTAGGCCTGACACAA
This sequence comes from Rhinogobius similis, assembly GCA_019453435.1. Lineage (NCBI taxonomy): Eukaryota > Metazoa > Chordata > Actinopteri > Gobiiformes > Gobiidae > Rhinogobius > Rhinogobius similis. The sequence continues at coordinate 17,260,618 of CM033638.1, forward strand.
TAGCGAATTCTGAAGCGCTGAAGAAAATATAGATTATAAACGATAATAAGGAAACTTATTTACTCTATTGACACAAAGTTAAACCCAAAAACCTATTCTAAATGCGCAATATTGTTAAAAATAAATAAATAGCAGTGCTTTGTTTGTACCTGTAATGAGTCATATCTTATCATAACAAAAAAAATAACAAAAAGTGCTTTACTAATGCGAAGAAAAGGTACAGACAACAAATACTGACCCAAAAAATGATTGTTCCGTCTGTTATTTATTGAACGATATTTAGATATAGTTAGTTTCCATTACATCTTATTTAATTTCTCATATTGTCTAAATACAACATTAGCTGCATTTACATTTCAAAATGCACTACAAAAACTGGACCAATAGGACGAAAAGAGGACTAGACCAGGTTTATATCTCGACTGAATTGGGACCAAACCAAGACGAGTGTGAACGAAGCGTAATCCACCTAATGTAATATTCAAAGGAGGATTACGATATTATAGAAATGGTATTGGAAAAGCTTTTAATGGCAGCTTTATTGTCAAAATAGAAGTGCTTAATAACAGAAATGTCTTCTTGTTTTCTTTGGTTTTATTTTTGGTTATGATAATATTACAATGTATTCTTAATCGGTCTGTTTTTATTCGTATTTTGTGAAGCACCTTCTACAACAAACATTGATTATTGATTTTGAGATCTGGTTTAGTCTGGAACAAAACATTTTAAAGGGGCTGTTCTAAAACTTGAAAAACTAAACTAGTTATATTCTACAAGAAGCAGGAAGTGCGCCGTTAGCATGCAAATGTTTGTTAGCTTTACCCGCGACAGCAAAACTCATGAAAAGTGCTTATAAACAGTGAATATTTAGGATGCTGGGACTGTGAGTGAAAGTGAAAGTGAGTTGAATGTGACTGATGCAAAGAGTTTAAACTGAACTAGTTGTGGTTTTCACGTTTCAAAACAGTAAAAATCAAGTACAGCCCCTTTAAATCCCACAAAATAGAAAAGATTCCCACACATGGTTCAACTTGCCAATTGTTAATTTATTAGAACATGCTTGTTATGTTGTAACAAATAAGCAATTTTCAATTTTCTATCTGTGTGTTTGGTGCTGCTCTTTCTCCTCCAAAGCATCCGTCTTCTAGAAACACTGTAGACGTGCAAAGAAGTCATCATTAAAATCCAAAAGAACACCACCAAATTTCGCATCAAACCTTTACCAATCCGATATATCACGATACTGCCAACAGTTCTTCATGCTTACCAATGAATCATCCACAATATGGGTGAATTTGGTTCGCTTTATGTTTGCGGTAACCCACGGTAACCCACAAAGAGGAAGCGCCTTGGCCCTCGCTCATTGGACAAAGCGTAGACTCAAAAACGCTCTAGAGTCTGCTGTTTCTAATCACGGTCTGAGCTGCCAGAGTTGGCCCGCAGCCAGTATTGTTTACTTGGCCAGCCCCCAACCTCGCCGCGCATGCTAAATTACCCCAGCGAAGGGCAATTTCAGTCTAAACAACAGGTAGAAAACATCGCCGCCACATGGGAAGCCCCTCCGATCCATACAGACATTTTCTCTAACTACCTAATAACAAAGTAGCTATCATTTAAATGTATTATTTGCTGTGGGAAACGGGACATGGGCTGCTTTCACGGCAGAGAAAAAAATATGCACGGTATTGATTTATTTACACACAAAAAAACAGAGGCAAGACGGCGCTAGCTCCTTTCCTCCGGCCCCCTTTTTGTTATCTCTGATGTTAGCCAAAAGAAATCAATAGAACAACTGTAGCTAGCAAGCCTTGTTTATCTTTTCCTCTAAGTGAATAATTCAGGGGTGTCAGCGGGAGTCAGGCGAAGCTTTGATACGAGAGAAAGGGTTTTGGGGGTTTGGGGGGGAGGACTCTTACCCCGTCTTAGTCCACAGTTGGACCCTAGGCCTCTGAATCCAACACCAAAAAGTGAAGAATATGAAAAATGTTTAAAAGTGCGACTGAAAGATGTTAAAAGTTTGATTTGAGGGAAAGATACTAAAAAGTCTAGCTCGATTTCATTATTAAGGAATAGGCTCAATACTGATTAAATAGACTGTGAATAATAGTAATTTCTTTATTTTACCATGTGGACTTATTAAGTTCTGATAAAGCTAAAGATAATTCAAAAACTGTTAGGAAAGGACACATTTTCGTGACAATGATAATAAATAATTTTGCCAATGATACAGACCGTAATTTTGAACAAAAATAATGCTACTTTCTTTATGTTTCCATGTGATCTTATACAAGTTCTAATAAATATATCAAATAAAAATGTGCACTTTTGGATTAGCAATTAGTAACAACTCGAAAGTATTGTTTGAATTGAGAAAAAGCACTCAATATTGTTGTTTGGAGAAAAAGTACTAAAAATATTGTTTGAATGGATAAAAAGTACAGAATATTATTGTTTGAACTGAGAAAAAGCCCTCAAAACTATTGTTTGAATGGAGAAAAAGTACCACAATGATTGTTTGAACGGAGAAAAAGTATACTGCAAATCATTTTAGACCAACACGTCGACTCTTCTCCAGATGTACCAGACGAGTATAGCTTCAGGATTAGCCCATTGTTCACAGATTTAAGCATATGCAACCGTGATGTTCAAACAACCCCGGTTTAACTTGCATAAGCTTCACTCTCCGTTGTCCGGCGTCGTGTGGAGCCCGAGTGGTGTTCGCATGTCAAAGAGTACGGGACTTAAACCTTCCTAAACAAGGGGATCAACATGTATTTGTCAAGCTATGCCACCCTCCGCTGCTTTCACACACACGGCACTGTACAGGGCGGCCAGCATTTCCCGGCAAAGCAGCACCTTCGCTACGTGGCCACACAAAAGCCCCCAGCCCCTTGTAATTGAGGTTTAAATCCTCTCCTAACATGTTTCCATCCCTCACTCCTCGGCAGACAGGGATTGCGACAACACTCGGGCCCCTAATCCTTCCCAGTCTAACCAAGTGAGAAATTAGCTTTTGTTAAGTGGTGATTTGGCCGGTCCATTGTGGAGGAGAGAGGGGCAGCGCCGCTAACGTACGCCGTGGTAATCCCATCTCGCCCGGGCCGCCTTCGCCGCCTCCCGCTATTATTGTCCGCGCGACGATTCTGTCAAGGTGTTTGCAGTCGAGGGTTCTCTGTGTGTTTATGGGCAAGTGTCTGAAACGTCAAAATGTGCTCTCAACAAAGACGGTTTCATGAAGGGTTTTTGACTTTGTTCTGCATGGTGTCGATTTGGTTTCAATTCAGTGTATTTTCAATCACAGCAGTAGTTTAATTATATATTGTCTTAAAAGCTCTATAAAAAGCAGCAGCAAGATGTCACAAGAACTAAAAGAAGAGAGCATATTACGGCGATCTTCACTGGCTTCCCGTCGAGTTCAGAATCAAGTTTAAACAACAACTGTGGCTCATGCAGTAGTGACAGGCGATGCTGGCCATTTTTGTTTCGATCTGATACCAAGTAATACATTATTTCTGTTCCAACACAGCTTGAACTCATCTAAAAGTAAATATATGTGCAGAAAATCACAGTCGGGCTGTACAATTAATCGAAATCGAATCGAAATTGCAATTTGAATTGGCGCAAATAGCAAACCGCAAAGGCTAACCATTTACAAACAGTAAAATGTCCTGTTTTATTCTGCATAACTCAGTAGTTCAGATTACATGTTTAGATTACACGTTCTTTGAAACAAGTGACAAAAATGCAACTTAAAGTGACAAAAGCGCAACAAATGGCGACAAAATGTGTCTAAAAGTGACAAAAACATTACCAAAAAGCCACAAACAGTGCCAATAGTCTGGTTGATTGATTGATTGTTGATATTTCTGCTAAATCGTGTAGCTCTATTTCACAAAATATAAACAATAAAGTCGAGCATGTCGGACCAGCTCCTTTAGATTGAAAATGACTTTCGGATGGAAGTTGAAACGTCTTGATTTTCCAGATGATTGTACCTTTGAAACTTTTTTTATGATTTAACAAAATTATTAAAATTTGGATTCAAAAACTGCATTTAGAAAAGAAACAATACTATTGGCACATCAGTCAGTTTGAATGTTGATATTTGTGACATATACACACATACATACTATTACTGCTAAAGGTGCATTGCGGAGCATTTTTTTTCTGGTGGGGGATCCGCCACCTGCTTGTCTTCATAGAGATATTGTTGTTTTCCAATGTATAGCATTAAATATATGTTACTTTACGTTATGGGTGTATTTAGACTGTTGCCACCAGCTGCTTGTCTCCATGGAGATAAATGAGTTTAATGCTATACTGTGGAATAAGTGTGTAATATAAAACTGAAAATTCTGACCGATATATACACACAAACGAGAAATATCTACAAAAACTCAAATAACATGAGTGACTAAATCAAATTTTCTCAAATCAGGTTTAATCCTCTCATCTTTTTGCAGTATTTGTCTTTTTATCAGACATCGTTAGTGTTCGGCGACCTCTAAAACATTTCAGAAACTCCCTTCTCGCTTCCGTCTCATCCCTGTCCTCTCCCCCCTTTGCCATCCCCGACTTTACAAACTCAAATCTTGTATGCAGAGTTGTCGAGCGAGCCGCCAGTGTCAGGTTGATAGACGACACAAGGAGCGACTGTGGACCGTAAGATCCTCAAAGAGAGACGGAGAGAGAGCACGAGGAGGAGAGAGCGAGAGGGAGAGCGCAGGCTGTTCTGGCAGGATTCGACAAGACAAAGCGCGGCATCATCTCGGCAACGCAGCGGGAGAAATCTGCCACGCGAACATCCCGGCGACTTGGTTTGGGTCAGAGCAAAAAGAATTCAAGGAGTTAATTCGGAGGAGTGCGGCGCGATGGCAGGGTGTTACGATGCAGAAGCCGAGGCAGGACGGAGGAGGAGGAGGAGGAGATATTTTCAGGCAATAAAAAAAAAAAAAGAGTAGACAGGAGAAGGACCAAAGCACTGCTGCAGAGCCGGAGTTGGCAATGACCAGCGTGCCAAACATTTTTATGGACGACGGCGGCCAGATGACTGTCAAGTTTATTCCCCCGCTGAGGAGAGCGAGAGAAAACGGCTGGAAGATTCTGCAAAGCTCTCAGCACAAGGCGATGATGTCTTTATGAAGAGGGGTTTATGTTTGCTCACCTTTGCCCAAAAACACACACACGGACTGGAATGACAATCACATGCATTTACAAGAGAATTCAATGGAAAAAGTGAACAAAACTTAATCTAATACCGTTTGATTATTGACAGAAATCCATGAAAACGTTGGTTAAGAGTGTCAAAATCTCAGCTCCGTATTCACAATTTTACGTCAATTTTCTGGTGGAGCGTCTGCCACCTGTTTGGGGATGTCATTTTTCTTGCCTAAAATGTTACACAATATGGCATTAAACCTTTAAATCTCCATGGAAACCAGCGAGCAAAGCCACCATGCAGGCCAAGTTCAGATTTGTAAATATTTATGAGCAATACCAAGAGGTGTAATAGAATAAATGCAAGATAGACTAGTTTAAAGCCATACTGTGGACAATTACAAGCATCTCCATGGAGACAAGGACGTTGACAACCCTCCTCCAGAGAAGTTACATGGTGCAACTTTAAATTTGAACAATTAGAACAATACATAAACAATTCTCAAAGTATTCTTAATCAATATCGTATCAAACTTTAAACATATTTCAGTTCATCTACACATTTATTTACTTTTTAAATCAGTTGAGTTCAGCTGAAGCGAATTATCCATGGATTTCCAACTGATGATAAATTAGGACCGTTGCCATAGCGATTACCAAGTCAAAACTAAATATTATATATTTTGAATGGGAAAAATTGTATTGTTGTATTCATGGGTTTAAGCTTCCTGTTTAGAAGCAACCATTGACCATTCAAGATATAATATTTGTATTTAATTGTTAATTGCTATGGCAACAGTGCTTGATTTTCACCACTTTGAAAACCCAAAACAAGAAACAAGAAACTGAAACTTATGAATCCATGAAAAAGTTGGACTGAATTGTGTAAATAGGGGCGGGTTTAATGCATTTTAATACAAAACCGGATCGATATTAGTATATAGTATTATTTGGAATTACTACTTTACTTTACTACCCATCACTATATTCAGATTCTGGGCTGAATTATATTGAACATTTAAATGGCATAATTTAATTTGTAAAGAAGCAAAATCCAGGGACAGGCAAATGTATCCAACTGGAGACGTTCGATGAAAAATTGGAAAACAGTTGGTCCAAAATGAGAGCGATACAGAATGATCTACAAGTCCAGGTTCAAAATCAGTTTCTGTCCCTTTAACTGTCAAACACTGCGGATTATTATTACACTGACTAAACATACTGTGCGAACAATTGACCGCCCGTAAGGAAAACACTCACAAACTAGCCTTTCATTCTCTTAAAACATACCCGTTTTCACAATTTGCAGTGTAAACATGTGTGCATGCAAATTTCGCCGCAAACAATCCACAAACCACTCTTGCTTCGGGAGAAATTGCAAAGTAAACAAAGACTTTGCAGAGAAAATAAAGGTGCTAACATACTGACGACGTGTTAGAAAGCGGCACAGTTTCACACAACACTCGACCACCTCCTGCTATTGAACCGCCACGATATTGTCTCGCTTTTAGGAGAAGAGGATTTTCCATGTGCTAGCAAAAAGTTAAGTGTTTTTAATGGCGGTTTTTGTTGTGTCCTTGGGAAAGACACAAAAAAAACGGATCATTTATTTATTAATGGAATTATTGGAGAGTTTGTTCTCAAAAAAGATGCAGCTGTTTTGAAAATGTGTCACAAAGTTGTCCATTTATACCATCTTCTACACATTTTAAGAACAGTTTGGGATTTGTTCAAGAAGGAATGGAATATTATTGGCTTTTGAAAACACTGCAACACGAAGAGTACATTGTTATTTTCAAATGGAACTTTCAAATGAACTCTTCAATTTATAATTTAAGTAGATTGCTTTGGATCAACACAAAATGATTAACTGAAAAAGGTGACGTAACATATTCATTTAAGGTCGACATTTCCATTTTTTATAGGTGTGACAATGGTTAAGGTAATAAAGTAAAATAAATAAAGTAAAATAAAGTGCCAGCTACTGTGAATTATGTCGTGTCGTTGGGCAAGACACAGGGTTGAACCTACATACACTCAAAAAATTATTATGCTGATTATCTTAAATAATTGCTTTGAATCAACATAAAATTGGAACATGAATAAAGATGATTTATTGCATTAATTTACAGTCAACATTTCAAGGAGCGACGATGGTTAATGTCATATTAGTATTATGGTTGGCAGTTCAATCCCAGCTAGTGCAGATTGTGTTGTGTCCTTGAGCAAAACACACATACACTCCAAAAAATCAATTTGATCTTAAATACTTATGTCACTTTTAATTGATAAATTAACATATATTTTAAGTCGATTTGAGCATTTTGAGGGGCAACAATGGTTAAAGTGATATAATGGTTGGCAGCTCTATTCCATCTAGAGCACATTTTGTTGTGTCCTTGTGCAAAACGTACACCAAAAAATTGCTTTGGATCAACATAAAATGATTGCATGGAAAAAGGGGACACAATGCATTCATTCCAGGGTCAGCAGTGGTTACGCTTTGATAGAGCGGCAGTCCTGTCCAAGCTAGTGCAAATTCTGTTGTGTCCTTGGGCAAGACACCCAGTCCAACCTACATACAGCCTCTTACAATGGCACTGGAGCTGGTGCTGCCTTGCCTGGGAGGGTCTACGTCCTGAAATATCATCAGTGAAGTGAAGTATAGCTTTGCATCTGTCTATTGTCACGTTCCACAAAGCTTTCCCCGATCGCCTCCTTTAGCCCGCATTCACCCCCGCTTTGTCACCTGGCCGTGCTATTGCTCCGCACTCAGACGCACAATTGGGAACAAACTACACCTAGAGCCGCTTTATCGCCTCATCTGATCGCCCGGAGTCACAAAAGCCGACACGTTGAATAAAAAAGGCTTTCCCGTCCGTGTGTATTATTCGCTCGGGAGGCTGGATTTCAATGAGAGGTTAGGTTTCCTTCGTGGAGATGGTTATAGAGATTTGATGACACTACGGGCGAAGAAAGTTGACGTTTAGAAGTGAAAAAGACAGCAATTAATGACCAAGAATTCACTTTGAGTAATTTACGAGGGAAATTTGTTGAAAAAGAATGTTAGAGATCCAGATTTAGACAAATAAACATTGATTTCAATCATTTGTTCCTTTGTTGAATTGTTGATTCCTCCACACAAACCAACTATTCAATATACAACCACTTATTAGAATTTTAAACAATATTTAAACTAAAAATGTGATCTTTGTCTAGCGTGAAATTATGTTAAGACATTTTAAGACATTTTAAAAAAGACTAAGCAGGGTGAGCGAGCAAAAACCAAAAAAAGTATAGAAAATGCTGTTTCATTACTTTATTTTGGTCAAATTTGTATGTATTGACTATTTTCAATTGAATTTGGCTTGGTTTACACTGTAGTTTGTTTGTAAATGATTTCTTTGACTTTCTCTGACTCTCTATTACAAACAACTCAAATAATTTGAATTTTGAACTGAACAGACTAAATTAAGCTTCACAAATTGTCATATAACTTCATCATCTTTAAAAAAAATTGCATACAAATAAGCCTGTATCTGTTGCTTTGACGCATAAGAAAAAAAACGAAATCCCGTACAGTAAGTATTTGTGTGCTACATTTGGACGAAGGACGGAGAAAAAAGAGCAGCGTGCGTGGATATCATGTTGCGTCGCAGAGGTAAAAATAACATACAGTAGCTCTGGACTCAAGGCGTTTTGACTGATCGTATTTGAAGCAGACGGAGCGGAGTATGTAAACAACACAACTGGAATTTTACAAATAAGCACTTTTATAGAAAACTGCTCTTGTGGCCACCTACACGGCAACAAAGAAATTCTTTTGAAAGAGTTTAAATGACTTGAATCCATTTATTATACTACATACCACAAGTAATATCTATTTGTAATTACTAGTGTAAAGTTAAACTGGATAACAATTTCAATATTTTATCTTGATTAGAGGAGTATTGACTGCCAAAACTGCCCATGGGATTATGTTTTAATCATTTCCTTTTGGAGTTTTTGACTTTTGCTGTTTAGTTAGAGATACATTTACCTTTCTTGTACATTTCTTTTCAATATAGTGCAACATTTCCACAGCGCTGCACAGAAAAAAGAAGGAAAAAAAACATACAAACATATTACATTTACTCTCCCAATATTAATAACAACTACATAAAACCTAAAACCGTCAATAAATACTCTAAAACTGTGAAAATATTAGCTGAAAACAATAGATAAAAAGATCAATAAAAGACACAGAGGACCACACAACTCACCCGGTGTTAAAAACCAGAGAATAAAAGTTAGTCTGACTCTAAATACTCCATAGTTGGGCCCACTGTGTTTTGTGTAATTGTTTTGTTTTGCAATTTTTCCATCACAAATAACATTGCTAAGTAAGAGATAACTACTGAACTGTCATGGGACTGTTCCCCATTCAAAAGAGAGTACATTTTGCTTTGGAAGTGTTAATTGCGCTAATATTTCATCGCTCTGAAAACCACGATTGAAGTGAACGGTAAAAGCGGCTGAAACTTGGATTATTTTGCCCGTACAAGTAATTCCATAGCCTTTTTGAAGTCAGTTCTTCAATTCAGCGCAATAATGTTTTTTTACAGTGCGCTGAGATGTCTTTGCGTTGGCCGCGTCCCCAGTCTCTATGTTGCTAACGGCTCCTGGCTTTAATTCTGTCGCTGCTTTTGGAGTGAATCAGCGACCACCAAGAAAAACACATATTAACCTCTCCATTTCACTCAGTATTTTATTTCACCATGACACATAAAAGCCGGCTCCAAAAGGCCAAATATACTGTACATACTATAAAAAATACTTTGAATAAACATTAGAAATCCCAAGGGGCTGCGAAGAAAAGTGGAGTTAGTTAAACCTGATCGTGCCTATGGGGAATTCAAATGAGCCCGGCCTTGAGGGAGAAGCGTTAAATAAATGGAAAGCTTCTAAAATCAACCTTCACTCACTTAGACGCCATTTTCATCAAAGAAAGGCTTATTTTCCAAAGCTATTAAAAGCCAAACAGCAAAGAGGACGTCACTGCAGCGGTAGCAGCTTCAAGAGGAGCCGCAGACCTGCCACGAGTGCAACAGAAAACCAAATATAACGTGTAAATATTGCTACGGTCCTGGTTTGGTCCTGGTTTGGTCCTGTTGGAGACTTGGTTTGATCTTGTCCAGGTTCAGTTCCAGGTGTGGTCCCAATTTTATGCAGTTTTAAGACAATTGCACCGATGTAAGCTATAAAAAGAAGCAAAAACAAACTACACAGACCTCAGCTAAGGCACTGAAGCTTTGTCGCAATGTTTAAAGGGGCGGTACCTGCTTATTATTTTTTCATGTAATTGAGTAAAATTTGTTCAGCTTTAGCACAGATATATTGTTAAAGTAACTACTAAGGTCAAAATGAGATGCTTTTGTGGATCTAATTATGAAGTGTTTTATTACCCAAGAAATAGAAAGTATGATGTTAGCATGCTAGCTGTTGTTTTTGTCTGAAAGTCTTGAAAATCGCTTATAAACTGAGTAATTACGATGCTAGGAACGTGTTTGGAAACTAAGAAATAAGTCTGGACTGTTGCCAACTATTTAAAATGAGCATTTATATCTGTTTTTCATGTTTTAAGGCGGTAAAAATCAAGTACAGTGCCTTTAACTTGGCATATTCTTACTACTACTCATCATACCCGGTTTTGTTTGTTTGACTTGAAAATGGTCGCATTTGTATTTATATTTGTGTCTTAAAGCAGAAAAGGGTAGACATTAGGGCTTGAATATAGTCATGATTATATTGTTATGTTGTTGTTTTCACTAGATTCCTTCCATATTGTGGAACGCCAGTCTTTAAATGCTGTAAATATTATCAAATTGCATCAAACCTGGCAGCGCCGAAGTGCCTGAAATCAAAATACAGTGTGCGGCGTTTGAAATGAAGAACTGAGAGTAAACAATACGTTCACAAATGGCTGCCGGCCCAGTGTGACTGCCGCCTGTGTGTGTGTGTGTGTGTGTGTGTTTGTGTGTGTGTGTGTGTGTGTGTGTGTGTGTGTGTGTGTGTGTGTGTGTGTGTGTTCACTGTACGACAAAACGAGGAGGGGATTTAACTCACAATCCACTCTTTTCCTCACAATAAAAGCAGATTGATAAATGGTATAGATAGAAAGATAATGCTACTTTCTACCTTCTTCTTCCTCCAATGACGGATAATAATTTAACAAAAATAGACATTTGACAAAGGTTTTTGCTTAACTAGAGTCTCATTCATTCATTTGTCACTCAATTTCACATTGTTGAAACTTAAAGGTGCACTATGTAACTTTTCTGGTGCAACGTTTCACAGTATGGCATTGAATTTATCTTTCTCCATGGTGACAGGCAGGTGTCAAATCCCTCATATAAGATGTATGTTTTAATTTCAGGGTTTATTAAGGTGCATTCACACTTGCACTCAATAATAATAATAACTGAGACTAAACAAGGACTAAATCTGGACTAAATAAAGACTAAACAAACAAGGGCTAGAACAGAACCAAACTAATTTAAGCGTAAACAGCAATAAATACACGTGTGATGGAATAAATGCAAGTTAGATAGGTTAAAGCTGGAGTACTTCATTTACAAAGAGCAAAGTAGTTGTTGAAATGTGTCTGATTTGCTCACAAACCCGTTGGCACATCGTTTATGTCCACAACTATTCATTTTCAGGCGCAGGCTTTGGAACAGTGAAACACGTGCAACCGCCCCAAGCACAGCCAATCAGAGCGCTGCGTTCAGCTCGTATTTCTGAGTTTAAATGCTTCACTATTAGATGCAGACAGAGCACAGCGGTCTCATTTATGTGAAAAAGTGCTGCTTTACCAAGATAATCTTTGGGGGAAACACACAAAATTTACTCATTTGCAAGAAAAAAAATTGCGTACACCAGCTTTAAATGCCATGGAGAGAGATGAAGCAGAGTAGCTACTGGATAAGTTTCATAGTGCACCTTTAATTTTGGGTGTAAGTATGTAGATATGTACAATTAAGCTATTTTAACCATGTAACATCAAGTACTTTTGACTGAGGGTAAATGATCTGCCAATTACCACCAACAATTTGAAAATGTGTCTTTTTTTTGTGTTAAGATCCTTTAAAACCTGTAGAACTAGAACCATACATTGTTACATTCAGTCATAAAGGAACATACAAGTCGACTATTCAACTTATTGTTCTATAAATGACAGAATGAACAATATTTTTAGCGTGTGTACTTTTATTGCCCCTGCAACAACTTTTGTATACATTTTGTGTAGTATTAGCGCATTTGAGCGGTAAAAGGTTGAATATTTAACATATCTATAATATCAACACGCTTTCTCCCATTGTAGATTGCCGTTCTTTGTAATGTTTATTTATTATAGCTCATGTTTTGAAGTAATTTTTCGAGTTAAGTGGTCTTAAATATCATCGTTTACCGCAATATTTTTGTTTATCTCTCATGACTCTGGACATTTTGGTGCGTGTAAGCTTAAAAAAAAGATGTATTGTAAAACATGTTCATAAAAATCTATCCTTTCATTTCATATTTCATAGAAGTTTCTCAAACATAGAAAGAAAACACGACGCCTGGAAAACTCTCCACCGCAATCTGCCGTAGCATCCATCTCCTCCTCCTCCCTGCGATCTCATCCCCGACGCTAGGACATCAATTTTCACAAGTCGCCCAAAATTACCATGCATGAATGCAAAAAAGCCTGATCAGGAGTAATTAACACAGCTTCATATGCAAATTTTATTAATGCCAAACTACAAAGTCATTATGCAAATCAGGGTTTCGCCGAGCCTCTTGACAAATACTCTTCCATGCTCCAGCCATCTCGTTTCTTTTTTTTTTTTTTTAACGTCAAGTCCTCCGCACTTTTCTGGAGGGATGCCTGTGTGTTTTTAGCCTAGTTAGCGGATTAGCTCTGGTTAGCGCCACTGGCTAGCTGCGCGGCAAAGTGAGGCTAGTTTGCGCGCGCGTGTGTACAAACTGTGTGATTAGGCTAGTGGCTAATGGCGGCAAAGTAATGAACCTAGAGAGAGAGAAAAAGGGGGGTTGTTGGGGCAGACGGGGGGGTAAGACGGTATGAATATGCATGATGCTCACTGGCTTTGATGATTAAAGAAAATTTTAATATTTAAATGAGTGCATGCAAAGTGATTAACGCGACGGCGGAGAGAGGGATGGGGAGAGAGAGAGGCGATGAGGCGAAAAGTGTAAAAAAAAAAAACGGGGTTTGAAGAAGCGACACAAGATGCTGCTGCGGCGCTTTATGCTCCATTAATGGTTAAACTCTGGGATTAGAACTGTAAAATGATTAGCAGTAGAAGTAGTAGTAGCAGTACAAGTATTAGTACAAGTATTGGCAATGATACCAGGCAATAGGTATTTGTTTTCCTCAATTATATGTTTTGAATGTACAGTTGGCTTACATTTTGTAGTTTAAGGTGGCAAATTATCTTAAAAGAAATAGTAATGATTGTAGTACTCATAGTGGTGGTAGTAGTAGTAATAGTAGTAGTAAAAGTAATTATAGAAGGCCTGTAGCTATAGTAGTAGCATAGAAACAGTAGAAGTTGCAGTAATTGTTGCTATGTATACTTAAATACTGTTAAGCCTTGGGTTACAGTTACATATTTAGTGGTTTCATAAGTAGTAGTAGTAGTAGTAGTAGCAGTAGTAGTAGTAGTAGTAGTAGTAGTAGTAGTAGTAGTAATATAATAGAAACAGTAGAAGCTGGTTGATCTTTATGCTTTCTCATTGCTAAACCTTGGAATGCAGGTTTCATTATGCTTCATTATCAGTAAACCTTGTATTATACGTAATTGTAGTATTGGAAGTAGTAATAGTAGTAGTAGTAGTAGTAGTAGCAGTAGTAGCAGGTATAGTGGTGGCGATAAAGCAGTAAAAGTTATAGTTATGCAGTTGTTCTTCATTATTGTTACTAAAATACAGTAGTAGTAATTTAAGTAACTTTTGTAGCTGTAGTATCTTTAGTAGTAGTAGTAGTAGTAGTAGTAGTAGTAGTAGTAGTAGTAGCAGCACTAGTAGTAGTAGAAAGTATAGTGGCAGAGATAAAGCAGTGTAAGTTGTAGTTATGCAGTTATTCTTCATTATTGTTACTTTAAAAGACAGTTGTGGCTTTAGTAGCTTCGGTATAGTATCTTTAGTAGTAGTAGTAGTAGTAGTAGTAGTAGTAGTAGTAGTAGTAGTAGTAGTAGTAGTAGTAGTAGTAGTAGTAGTAGTAGTAGTAGTAGTAGTAGTAGTAGATTTTTACACCCGTGGTTGTTCACAGTTTGGTCCTGGTCTTTGCTCGTCTCTGTCCCTCGGGCCGGTGTGTCCTGTGTGTCCTGCGTGTCTTGGCCGGGTTTGAGCGAGGTCTGGTTAATGTCCAGGATGTAGGATTTACACCAGAGCAGAGCGGAGCCGGGGAAAATAAAACCCAAAACCAAATGTAGACACAACACTCTGGAGATGGAAAGAAGGTGAACTGTCTGCTAACTTTTAACACCCATAAAAATCAAACACGGAAATAAAAATAGTTCTTACAGATAAAACAGTGTGATCGGATACGTCTTGTATTTGGACAGAGGTTATCTTAAAGTAAATCGTTCATGTCTTCAAACCAATGTGATTCTTTTATTTATCTTCCTGACTTTTTATAGTTTTTCCAGGCTTGGGACAGGCACAAGAAGTAGTGTTTCAGAGTGAAGTAAATGATGAATTAAAACATCATTGCCAGTTGGTGTAGACAATACAAATTCAAAGCAAAAATATATCTTTTGAATGGGTAAAAAATGCCTTTAAGAGGAAATAAAGAAGGAACGAATAGCTAGATTTAACAAAAAGTGTCATTATAATTTGACTGACAGGATCTTTAACAAATAAAAGAGAAATATCGCAAAAATCTTTACTCATTCTTTCAGAAATGTTAAAAAAAATTACATTAATTGAGAATAGATTTTTTGGGAAATGAAACAAAAAACATTCAAAATATTTCAAAATACAATTTACAATGGGTACAGATTAAATAATAAAGTGTCATTATAGATTAACTGACAAAGCATCTTTAGCAAATAGAAGAATAGAAGAATAGAATATCACAAAAATCTTTCCTCATTCTTTAAAAAATGCAATACAGTAGAATTTTTTGGAATTGAAACAAAATACATTCTAAATATTTACAAATCGGTTAAATTTATTTGTATTTATTTCATTTATTTCATTTATTTTTAAGTAAACCTCAGTGCAAAACCATTCCATTGATAATTAAGAGCCTTCGTGTCCATGTTTTATTTCTTTGACTGCTAAATTATATCACAAACTAAGTGCGTTAAGCCAGATTAGCCCAATTCCCATTCACAAAAATAGAACAGCACAACCAAATATAGCAAAACGTCCGACTTTCCCTGTTCAAACACCGTCTTTTACATCTTCCGCTTTTGTCCGCGCTCACGTCTTTATTAAAAATGCATCAGGATCGTGGCGCACACTTCAGCGCCGCAAAAACACACGAGCCAAAGTAGCCATAAGCGTGTATGTATACAGCCACGCGCACACAACAACAACAACAACAGCAACAACACAACACGAGCGGGATGTTTGCAAGTGGGGGGGCGAGCGAGGAGGACGCAGACAGGAGAGAGAGAGAGAGAGAGAGAGAGAGAGAGAGAGAGAGAGAGAGAGTCGGGGTAGAAAGCGATACAAATAATTACCACTTCAAAAAGGGCCCGGCGCTTCCATCCGAGAGGCCTCCCAGCTTTATTGAAACAACGCAAGAAAAAAAGAGAAAAAACAAAAACAGCGGGTGCGATAATGCCCCTAAAGTAGCGCCAGTTGTATCAAAACACACACACACACACACACGTTTTCTGGGGGTTTTTTTCCTGCTTTTTCTTCTTCTTTGGAAGATAAATAAACGCATGGTAAATATTTTAAAGGAGACACTACGGAGCTCAGACATTATTTATTGAATGCGTCTGTGTCCAAGTGCGTAACGTTTGCACAAGACTAGGTTAGTGTGTGTGTGTGTGTGTGTGTGTGTGTGTGTGTGTGTGTGTGTGTGTGTGTGTGTGTGTGTGTGTGTGTGTGTGTGTGTGTGTGTGTGTGTGTGTGTGTGCGCGTGCGTGTGTGTGTGTTACTAAGCGATGCGGGAAATAATTCGAATAAATTACTGGGTTGTGTCTGTTAATTAACCTTAAGTAAACTGCGCTGATGTGAGGTTGTACAAAAAGCGAATGACAAAAAAAATGTAATACTGGTGATATGATAATGTTATGATATATTTTCTGTAACAATATAAACAAAAATGTGCCGTTTTGATTGATTCCACATGGATTTTTGACAAAACGAGTGTCAAACGACTGCAACAATAACTATCCTGCTTTGGTCTGATATAGTCTTGGTTTAGTTCTAGTTTAGTCGAAATTTTGATCTGCTGTATTTACGCAAGTGAACATAGCCTTTATGCTAATTGTGTTTTTTAAATTCGTTTTGACCAAATTCAAAATCATTTAAGACAATTTTTGATGAAAAATATCAAACACAATTCTTAAAGTTAAACGATAGTACATGATTCTACAACTTTCCGTATACTATTTTGGCTTTATACAGAGCGCAAATATTCATAAAACTCATTATTTGCTTCAAAAAGCTATAAATAAGATATGTTTTAATATAGTCTTTTAAAAAATATAACTAAACTGGAATACATTTGCTAAACATTGTATAGTTCTGGATTATAAAAAAAGCTAAAATTCTTGATGCCTTTAAAACTACTGTCTTCCTCCTCTCTGTGCAGTGTGTGTGTGTGTGTGTGTGTGTGTGTGTGTGTGTGTGTCCTTGCTTAGGCCAATTTTGGGGACATGAGTCAGAATACACACCAGTAGATTGGGGACCCAAATCCAAATGGGGACAAAAACCATGGTCCCCAATTAGATTCCATTGAAAATGCCGTCTCCAAGCTCCAAAATACATTTCCCTCTTAAAATCTCAACTGTCCCTAAAAGTGACTTATTTCAGTTTTTTGTGTGTGTGTGTGATTTCAAAACTGCCCCCCCACTCAATTTGTGTATCCCTCAACATTTCCCCCTGGTGGTTGTGTGTGGAATTGCACATGTCCCCAAATGGAGGTTGTGTGTAACGTCAGACCTGTATTTATACCAGAACAGAAGTCCCAATTCAACAGTTTGAACAGCAGCCAGATCCAAACGTGTTTTCTACTATGATCTGACGGATCTGTGTTACTTTACACCAATTAGACCAAGCCAAAGTTTGCAGTGTTGGGCCACCTGTGTTGAAATGGCAAATGTGGATCTACAGGCCTTCATCCAAATCCATCAGCACATTGTGCTAGCAAGTAGCAAGTAGCAATTGCTAAGATAGCTTATTGAAAACATGCAAGCTACTAAGCCAGCTATAAGTCTTTGTCTTTAAACCTTACATTTGCCTGAGATGTTTTTTGGGTTGGGACTCTTTGGAGTTTTCTATAAATAATTC
Source organism: Rhinogobius similis (assembly GCA_019453435.1). Lineage (NCBI taxonomy): Eukaryota > Metazoa > Chordata > Actinopteri > Gobiiformes > Gobiidae > Rhinogobius > Rhinogobius similis. The sequence continues at coordinate 17,278,291 of CM033638.1, forward strand.
AATTTGGAATGTCAAGAAAATAAATACATATGCAACTGCACATGTGGATCTACCAAATTAACAAACAATTTGCAATTGCTAAGATAGCTGTTTTACCATTACTACTTATCTTGAACAATGCTTTTGCAATTTTTAAAGGGTGTGATCCTTTGGAGCATTTTGTACAGAAAATGGAAGGAAAATAATAAATATTATTGCAAATATGTATATACATGCATTGATCACAAATAACAACCACATTGCATCTGCTAATTAGCAATTAACAATCACTAAGCTATTTTTGTTTTTTAAACATGTGTTCTCTACAGTTCTCTGGAAAGACTTGTAAATGACAATCAGACAAAATCAATCATGTGAAGACTCTAACAGTGGAAAGAATGCCACATCTTTGTTTCTTTGCCCTGAAAGACATGACTTTAGATAAAGAAATGACACATAACTACAGGGATGCTGAGGCCATGGCGTAAGGAGGTAGGTATTCACCTTATTCTACACCCACTTTTGCCTCTTTTTGCTCTGTAACTGCACTTCCAGTTCAGCGGGATCTCATTTCACTAAGTGGAGAACGAGGGAAAAGTCTTGCTGCTAAAACATTATATAAAGTAGATTGATTTGTGTAAAATGTTCTCGAGTAACAATATGTCACATGCACTGATTTCCTGGGCCTGAAATGGCTTTTTAGTTCGAGTAGAACTTATTTTTTACTGAGCTCGTCTTCCCCGTGTAACAGAAAAATAGACGCCCGCAGCAGATTCTAGAATAAGGTTATTATACGTAACTTTATGTTGTCAGTTTGTTACAGTTTCTGGTCTTGGCTCCAGGTGACTCCAAAAGCATATATGACTGAGCTACACCTGCTAATACTGAGCTACAGCTGCTAACACTGAGCTACAGCTGCTAATACCAATCATGAGAGAAGGCTTTGTTCATTAACGGTGCATCTTAGAGCTCCTGAGTAGTATCTGCTGTAGTGCAGGGCCAGGTCATAAGCACTTCAATGACTGTCCCCAAATAGTCCCCATTCGAGTGTGTATGTGTGTGATGTCCCCAAAAATGATGTTCTATCAATAATATTAATGTCAATGACTCGGATAAACAGCTGTCCCCCATTAGTCCATCGTCAAGTGTGTAATGTGTGTGATGTCCCTCAAAGTCCCAATTAAAACTGTGATGTTATACAAGTTTAAAATCAGCCCTATTATTATGGTATGAACACTTTAAAGGTATTTCTATCATGTTTCAGGAGGGGTTCTTCACTGTTGCTGCTGAGACCAGAGACATCAACAAACCACAGGTGAGTGGTAATACTGAGAGGCAACAATAAAGAAACTTCCTGAATGTTTTGACTATTATAAATATTGTATATGCAAAGAAAAGCTGCACTACAATCCCCTGCAAACCACTGACACACTATGGCTTAATTTTGCACACATCTTCAAAAATATATTTGTCTTGGCTGCCCAAATTCTCATTACTGCATCGGCCCATGGCTGACTGTCCCCAGTTGGTCCCCATTCGAGTGTGTGGGTGTGTGAGTGTGTGAGTGTGTACAATGTCCCCAAAAGTCCTGTCCCCATCAGTATTACTATTGTTACGGGGTTCAAATAACTGACTGTCCCCACTTAGTCCTTATTCGAGTGTGTGAGTGTGTACAATGTCCCCAAAAGTCCTGTCCTATCAGTTTTACTATTGCTAAGGAGTTGATATAGAAGACGGCCCCCAGTTGGTCCCCATTCGAGTGTGTGAGTGTGTACAATGTCCCCAAAAGTCTGGGCAAAAAATGGTGGTGTTATTGCGTATACAATTTTATTTTGCATAAGCATTGTTGATATATAGGCAAATTAATTATTTCAGGAGCAGTTCCTCCCTGATGTTGCTGATGAGACGAGGGACATTGGCAAACCACAGGTATGAGTCTCAATATTGACTGTAACTGGAAATCCACTCCAGTCTGGAGTTACAATTGTACTGTTCCATAGACTGTATAAAAAACACTGGACATCCCGAGCTGCTGCCGCCACGTTCCAAACAGGAAGTGACCCTGGAGGCTGCTCTGGCTCCTTCAAGCCGAGCTCCATTCTCTTTCTATTGGGACATTAGTGTCTTTACTCTGAAATGGCTTCTGTCAAACTCACATCTGGAACTAAAACGTGCATCTGACTCACTCCACATGATCCTGGTGTTTGATTAAAGTTATGTTCTTCACAAATCAACTTATTACAATAATAACTGACCAATCAGGTGCTTCCATTTCCAGGGGTCGGTTTCGCTCATGTTAGCAACAGGTTTGATTGTCAGCTGGCGCCGCACGTTGCCGCCGTCTCCTCTCACCGAGGGGCGGAAACCATTAACAACCTCGCTCCTGATTGGTCCGTGTGGTTACCAAGATACGCACTCGGATTTAAATATGGAGTCTGGCTCCACTTTAGCCACTATAACTGCTAGCTCCACTTTAGCCGCTATAACTGCTAGCTCCACTTTTGCCGCTATAACTGCTAGCTCCACTTTAACCACTATAACTTTTAGCTGCGATTGGCTTCATTTGGCTGGAGTCAAACGCTACGACATCGCACTCGTCCAGTGATTTTCATACGCTCTATGGACTGTCCCCAGTAAACCACTGACACACTGTGGCTTCATTTGAACTGATTACTTATCCTTTCCTTTCTCTGACGCATATTTCTCTCTCTCCAGCGAACATCTACTCTTGACATTTACATAAAATACCTTGATTGTCCCCAGTTGGTCTCCATTATAGTGCACAGGTGTGTATGACGTCCCCAATAGGTCTTGTCCTCTGAGTATTACTATTGTTACATAGCTCAGTTAAACAACTGTCCCCAATTGGTCCCCATTTGAGTGTGTGATTGTGTATGATGTCCCCAAAAGTCCTGTCCTATCAGTATTACTATTGTTCTGGGGTTGACATAGAAGACGGTCCCCAGTTGGTCCCCATTCGAGTGTGTGATTGTGTATGATGTCCCCTAAAGTCCTGTCCTATCAGTATTACTATTGTTACAGTGATCAGTTAATCGTAGAAAGGGTTTCAGGGGTTGTCATCCAGACGCTGTTTGAAGATCGAGACGTTTCGACTTTTATCCAAAAGTCATTGTCAATCAGAGAGCTGGTATGGGAACTCAGGCTTATATGCTCCTCTAAGTAGTGAGAGTCCTGCCCCCAGGGAGGAGTGGGCAGGACTCTGAGAGGGCACGTTGGACGTGTTCTTCCTCCTCCTCCTCTGAGCTGGTGGGTACTTCATGGGCTCTATGTTGCAATGTCCTAATCACTCCCAACTTGTGCTGCAGTGGGTGGTTAGACCCGAACAATAAGTACTGATCTGTGTGGGTGGGTTTCCTGTATACTTCTGTCTGAAGGCTGCCTTCCTCCTCTCTGATTGTGGAGCAATCAAGAAACGCCAACCGGTTGTCCTTAGCATCTTCTCGGGTGAACTTAATGTATACATCCAACCCATTGATATGCTCAGAGAGAGCTCAGCTTGTGGTTATCCCAACTGGGCCTTTAACAAAGCCAGAAGAGCCAAAAAACAGGACAAAAAAGGATAAAGATCCTAGCAGGAGGGGGGTCTCTATCCCTTATGTCTCGGGCCTGTCTGAGAAGTTTCAAAGGATTTTTAGACAACACGACATCCCTGTTTACTTCAAACCTGGCAACACACTTAAACAGAAACTGGTCCATCCGAAAGACAAGAGGCCGACAGAGAAACAGAGCAATGTAGTTTATTTATGTAGTGCAGTGAGGACAGTTGTAAAGAACATTACATAGGAGAGACCAAACAGCCATTGCACAAAAGGCTGTACCAACACAGAAGAGCGGCCTCCACAGGACCACAGAGTGCAGTCCATCTGCACCTAAAAGCTACAAACCACTAGTTTGAGGACAGTGAGGTGAAGATATTGAGCAGAAGAAGAACTGGTTTAAAAGAGGAGTAAAGGAGGCTATTTTTGTCAAAAGAGAGAATCGGTCTCTAAATAGGAATGGGGGCTTAAGATTTAATTTGGCTCAGATTTATGACAGCCTCCTAACACCCTGGCCCAAATCAATAGACCAGTCAAATGCTAATGAAGAGGGAGCAACAGCCAGCTATCAATAGAACAATAGATCTAAGACAATAATAGATCTTAGCCACAGATGAAACTGCGCAGGGCCAACTATTAAACTAACAAAGACAGACCAATTATAGAGTTTCAGGTGACACTAGACAAACAATTTTCCAAACAAAGACAGGCGTTCAGTGACTCCTCCCTGGGGGCAGGACTCTCACTACTTAGAGGAGCATATAAGCCTGAGTTCCCAGACCAGCTCTCTGATTGACAATGACTTTTGGATAAAAATCGAAACGTCTCGATCTTCAAACAGCGTCTGGATGACAACCCCTGAAACGCTTTCTATGATGAACCACACCTGGACGAATGAGGGCTTACATTGATGAATTGATCAGTTAAATAACTGTCCCCAATTGGTCCCCATTCGAGAGTGTGAGTGTGTATGATGTCCCCAAAAGTCCTGTCCTATCAGTATTACTATTGTTCTGGGGTTGACATAGAAGATGGTCCCCAGTCGGTCCCCATGCGAGTGTGTGATTGTGTATGATGTCCCCTAAAGTCCTGTCCTATCAGTATTACTATTGTTCTGGGGTTGACATAGAAGATGGTCCCCAGTCGGTCCCCATGCAAGTGTGTGATTGTGTATGATGTCCCCTAAAGTCCTGTCCTATCAGTATTACTATTGTTCTGGGGTTGACATAGAAGATGGTCCCCAGTCGGTCCCCATGCGAGTGTGTGATTGTGTATGATGTCCCCTAAAGTCCTTTCCTCTGAGTATTACTATTGTTACAGTGATCAGTTAAACAACTGTCCCCAGTTGGTCCCCATTCGAGTGTGTGAGTGTGTATGATGTCCCCTAATGTCCTGTCCTATCAGTATTACTATTGCTAAGGGGTTCAAATAACTAACTGTCCCCAATTAGTCCCCATCCCAGTGTGTAAGTGTGTTTAATGTCCTCAAAAGTCAACTCTTACTTAGTCTGTATTGAATGGCAGTATTTGTTTGTATATTGTTTTCTTTCTGACAGGGCTTTTTTCCTATTGTCATCATATTATGTAGTGACCTTAATTTATGGCTTTCCCTAATTCTGATTTTATTTTTAGAAGACTTCTGAATCTCCTCTGGGTGCATCGTGAAGACCACTCTTCAGTATGTTAGTTATTGAGATATAATGGAACGGTAAAGATTCAGCTGTTTTCTAATATTGTAATATCATTACAGTCTCTGGCTTCAGTCGATTCTTTCAGCACCTCAAAATTTTATAGCAGCGATGTTTGCTTCTATTCCTCAAGCACTGGCAAGAAGTTAATCAGAAACAGAGGAGGACATTATCAACGACAAGAAATGCCAGACTATCCACTTCAACAGAGTCCAAGAAAGTACACTCCTGATGCCCCCAAAAAGACAAAGGTTCCACAGCTCCAACACTCAAGATCAACCTTCAGTTTCCTCTTTCAAAGTAGCCACCTTCAAAAAAAGAAACACAAAGAGTATCGTGAAAAAGATTTTCAGGGGGTTGTCATCCGGACTGTTTTTGAAAATCAAGACGTTTCAACTTCCATCCAGAAGTCATTATCAGTCAGTGGCCGGTTAAAGAACTCTGGCCTATGTCAAATGAACCTTTTTTGTTGCTGTAATCGTGGAGTTCCAAACAGTACGAATTAGGAACATGTGCACAGTAACAAAACAGAAGTTGTTCTTGCTGTCCAATGTTCCAAGAACTCAAAAGATGACACCAAACCGTCATATGCCCACAACTCTCAGGTGGTCAAGGAGGGAAATGAGTTTTGGAGTCAAGAGTGCATTTTACCCAAACACAGCCATATGCTGCCATATGCTGTAGAACATAGACAGTGGGAGGAGTCACCCCTAGTGTACACTGACTCCAGTCTGGTTGCAGACGCCTGTCACACCAGCTCTGGTTCACTGCGGTCTGTTTTTGATGAAAGCCACATAGATTTACCTTGTTTCGTGCAAGAAACACTCGTCAAATGATGAAAGCTGCACCAGACGCTGTGGCGTCCAGCAAAAGTAGACTTCTTGTGGATTCTTTCCTCAAACCCACGGCTGCCGACCCGCAGCCCAGAGCTCAGAGGTCGGTGTAACACAAGCATTGATTTTTAGCACTTTCTAAGTCTTGTGGGACCTGCGTGGGTCCCGAAGCCGGACCGGAGTCAGTGTGCACCAGGGGTTAAACATTATTTAAGAACCTGGATGACCTATGTACAGTATCCTATATATCTGTTCAATCAATCAAAAACATACTTGTAAGGTATGCACTTATTTATCAGTTTATTTTTATATTTTGGAATATAACAATTGAAAGAAATTATAAAAATGCTTGTGGTTTGATACCATTTTAATTCATGATCTTACATTATGTTGATTACGTTGGTTTTGTTGGTTTCATGTACCATTTAAAGTGGCACATGAAACATGTTTGTCATTATTCTGAAGTTACTTGTATAAAATATGGTTTATAACATATTTACTAAGTTTTTATGCCAAAAGAAATAAAGACCTCAAACTGGACATTTATGAGTTTGTGTACGTGTCCTCAAAATGCACCTAAAAATTCTTTGTCCCCAATGTCAAGGTTAAAAAACTCATGGGACACAAGTTGTGAAAAAGTACAATCTGAGGTGATTTTGTGAATCTGGAGAGTCAAATGAAAAAAATGGCTCTGACAGAATCTTTCTAACTCATTCAGAAAGGGTAGTCCCCGAAGGGGGGGTTCTAGGTTTGCGACCCCAAAATGCCTCTAAGCGAGTATACGTGTGTGTGTGTGTGTGTGTGTGTGTGTGTGTGTGTGTGTGTGTGTGTGCGCGTGTGCGTGTGTGTGTGTGCGTCTGTGTGTGTGTGTGTGTATACTCTGGCTCACCGGACTGGGCTAAGTGTCTGAATTAAGGAGCGCTTGACAAGGTTTAAGGACTGCAGGAGCGCGCCGTGTCAGGTGGAGTTAACAGGACTACGAGATCAGTTTGGGAGAGAAAAAAAGAGAGAGAGATGAGAAAGACGGGGGAGAGAGAAAGGACGAGTGCACTTCCTTTAACAGTCAATCCATCTTGTCCCAATAGTTCTTTATTTGGGGAGGTAAAAAGGTACATAGCAGAAAATGTGTGCCGGAGTGTTGTCTATGTGCATATTAAAATCACCACCTTAATTTGATGAGATTCGATGCAGTTAAATACACTGAAAAAAGTCCTACAATCACAGCTTTAAGCAACATATCAGACGAATTGTTGAACAAATAGTAAAGCGCAAATTAACTACTGATCGCAAAATAATACACTTTGAATTTGAAGACAAGATACAGTATTAAATTGAAATGAATAGGTCAGGGTTAAAGGTACTGTACTAAAACTAAAAACTCTCACTGTGAGGAGTCTATCATTGCTGTTCAAAACGTTCGGAGGCAAGAATGATTTGCCGCCACGATAAGGCTAACAACAACAACAACCAGCATGCTAATGGTGCACTTCCTGCTTTGCGAAGAATAACACTTTATAACTAGGTGCAAAGGGCACGCAATCGACTATTTTCCACCCAAAAAGATGCTCATACAATATTTCTGTATGCTGTGGCAAAACAATTTGTTACTTTATTACATGAAAAAATTGGGTACAGCCCCTTTAAGTTGTTGTAGTAGTACCATTCTATCTATGCATTGGGACATTACATTGATTTACATTCATTTTCTGGAGACTGATGCTAACCTTAACTATAGATACTTAACCCAAACCGTAACTTGAACCTATTTTAACCATTATTCGAACTTCAAATCATAATAATAAAGGATTTACTTCTTCGAAACCTACTTTTTCACAATACATTAATGCTCACCTATATTTACTTGTACAGAATGACTAATTAGCGACCATTCATACTATTGTCTAAATTTCAAAGCTGATCATTTCCATGTTTCAACTTCCTTATATATTTAATTAAAGGTACACTCTAAAGGTACCACCCACAAATTACAGGTCAGATCTGTGGAGAGGCGACGCAGCTCACAGTGTGTTTTTCAAGGCGTTTTTGAACAATACGAACAAAACGCAATTGAATGAACATTAGATGGTGGTTCAATGGCATATTGTAGAACGTTCTAGACAAAACAGCAACCTCTCCATGACGACAGGCAGTTTACAGTTACACAGTGCACCTTTAAATCACACCACAACGATAAAGACACTGTACGAGAGTGTTTGAGGGGGGGACAAATATATTTCCTGATATGGCAGAGCGAGATGAAAGTGTTTTTCGGGGCCTTGAGGGAGTTTGTTTCTGTATCAAGATGGCATTTTCAGATAGAGTTCACTGCAACACACTTAAGATGACATCGATAATTGCTATTAAGTGAATGAGAGAACAGCAAAGGGACGAGAGCTCATGGTTTGGACGCAAAATGTGGATAGGAAAGAGTAAATAGGTCAGTTTGGGTGCGGTGGGTAGAAGATGCAGCGATACTGAGACATCGTGAGGGCAAAAGGGTGTGAAGAGCCTCGTCGAAACGTTTATCTTACCACAAGATCTCGTCCATGCGTGCATGTAACTTTCCGGCTGTGGTGGTCGTGGTGTTATTACACATCTATCTAATCTGCATTTATTCAGTGACAAGTGTATATATTGCTTTAAAATAACTGTAATACTTCGCAGACCTGACCTGTAACACGGATCATTTTGTTTCAACAGTTCTTTTTTTTAATATTAATTCAGAAGAAGTAATTGTATTTTTAACTAAGGTAGTAATACCAGTTGTATATTGAAGGGAAATTGCACTCTAAATGACAAAAGTTGGATTTTTTTAGTCAAAGTTGGAGGTGTAGTAGAAATAATAACACTACGATTAATACAAATAGTAATAATATCAGTAGTTGTAGTAGTTGTCGTTGTAGTATTAGTATTTATGGAAGTATTAAAGTGTTTTCTCGTTACAGGCATCTACAAATCATCAAACATCAACAAATCCTGACACTAAATGCTCACTATAAAACCAGATTTACACAGAAGCACATTTACACTCAACAATGGAAAGTTAAATGCGCTTCAATGTGTAAAAGAACTCTACTGCACAATTACAAGAGCAGTTCTGAGTCTTGTGCTGACTTTTTTCTACTCTCTCGCTCCCCCTTTGGGACCCTTATGTCTCTTGATCGCCCGGTTTTGCTGCAGGTGAAGACAAGAACCTCGAGCTCAAAAAGCGAAAAGTCCATTTGTCAAGGTTTTAAAGCAATGTGCTCATAAAGTATGTAGAACGCCTTGAATTATATCTTATCTTGAGCAGTTTAAAATGTGTTTGTATGTTTTCTTACGTTTCAGTGTAGGATTCTTTGAGTAAAGTTGGCTTTTTAAATGCAATCTTGAGAGAAGTTTGCTTCAGAAAAAAAAAGAAATAGACTTGTTAAGTTAAGTTAAGATTAAATATTAAGTTAAATTGATTGAATTAAGTAGCGTTTATCTTAATTTGAGTATAATTTGACTTTATGAAAATAAGATTTGCCTATAAAACAAGTCAATTTTGTTCTTAATTCAAAGGCGGTAGCATTTTTGTTCTAATTTCAAGTTAGAAAATGCTTGACTCTTTCTTATTTTAAGTCAAACGAGATATTTTATGCTTGTTCCATTGGCAATCTCATTCAAAGACAGTTAAAAAACACTCAAAACCAGATAAATAGGTCTTATTTCAAGCACTTTTCAACTTGTAAGCTGTCATTTTTAATACTAGCTAAGGGCACGTCTATTGTTGAGTTGCTGTTTTATTTGTTGTAAGTTAAAGCCTTTAAAGAGATGATCAGGTTCAAAATGTGCGTTTTTCGTCCCGTTTCAAGCCACCGTTAAACCCGCCCTCTTCCCTCTTGTGTTAATAAAGTGTTCAGCGGGACATATTTCAAAAGTGTAAAGCGCCGAGGCTAATTTTCAAACATAAAAACGTTATTGCGGCTATATAGTTTACAGTTGCCATAGTGCACGTCCAATTGAACCGCTAATATGTTTTGGCTTTTAATGGGAAAATTATTGCGCGGCTCTGTTATGAAGAAATATTGTGCAATTACTACACTCTCTGTGCAGCCAGAGGAATCCGCCAGAGGATTACACTCAGAAATATTGCAAACGATTCGACAAGGAAAGCATACCTGCTAATAAATATGAAATATACTACGCTAATAACAATGGCAATCAATTAGCGCTCACACTCAGCAGCGTCACGGTGTAAAAGAGACGTGCGTTCGCTGAAAGCAGGGCAAATCCTCAAACGTGAAAAGTAGACGACAAACAAAACAAAATAAGTTGACTTGACGAAACAAAATAAGTTGACTTGACTTTAATGTGTCAGTTTTTAAAATATGTTTAGAAATATTTCACGAAAAACAACCTTTATTGAGTGCAATCTTCAGCTTTTCAACCACGTTATAGTCAGTATTTATCATGTTTTCTGTCTGTTTTTAGTTTCACGCAATATTTTTTTGAGTAAAAGCGTAAAATTTCAAGTTTTGAACATTTATATTTGAGTATGTTTGTTCTACGTTGCGAAATAAGTCATCGTTTTATAGGACAAGTTTAGAAATTATCCAATTGCGACATGGTGATTTGTTTTAAAAGTTGGATTCTGTTCAAAGTTCACATTTTAAACTTGTCCAAGAGCATTAAACATTCGACACAAAACTGAAATAATGAGCTGCTGATTTAATACAACGACCCGAAGCATTTGAGAACATATTTGTAAAGCTCTAAACTCAGAGTTGACAGGTTTTATACAGAATTTCGCGGATATTTTCTTAATTGCAAAGGACTTAAAATAATTTGCGATTTGTGACCGCTCAAATTTCAGTTTCGATCCTGGATATGTCCCACCGCATTAAAAGTTATAGCAGTAGCAGTAGTAAAAGTAGCATAAGTAGACGTATTAGTGGTGTAAAAATGTATTTGTAGATGAGTTAAAATGTCTTGATTTCAGGATATTAATCTTAATTTCATACGTTTTGACTCATTAAGATCTGTTAAGAATATTTATTTTATGGAACTAGATTATTTAACTTTAATTAACTTAACTTTCAAACCATTTCTGACTTTGTTTCTTACTTCAAGGCAAATTATCTGCCAATGGGGTAAGATCATTTTACTTACCCCATTGGCAAATTCATTTTCTTATTTTAAGCTAAATTATCACATGTTCAGAGAGAAATACCTTGAAACCAGTGAAATATTCTGCATCACATCAGCAATTCAATCTCATCGAGTTAAAACTACTCAAATCCAGATAAACAATTTGAAATGCACGTCATTTTAAGCTAGGAGATGTACATTTTTTGCTGTGTAGTAGAAGTTGTTTCATATTGTTCCATTAGTAGATGATTTTCTTTGTCATGTTGAATCTACTCAAAACAATTCGTTCTTAATTGAAGTCTTTTTAACTCACCTAGATGTTACTTTTGCAGTGTACAGAGTCAGAAACAGCTTCAGTTTGAATTGGGGCTCAATTTATTCACGTTCAGGGGTTTAAAAGTTGAGAGGAATGAGATCATTATTGATCTTTGTTTGTTTATGAGATTTTTTCATTTTATCTGAGTTTGGGACTGGCACGGACTAAAGTTGTGAAGTTGTGTCGTTACAGTAGGAAGTTACATTTGAATTGTCGCAATATTGTCACTATTTTTGCATAATTTAACTTTTTTACAACAATAATCACTGGGAAAATGACAGTTTGATTGAAGATAACAAGTTAATAAGTGCTGGAAATTAGTGTTTATCTTGTCTTTAAATAAGATTGCATTAAAAGAAGCATAGAATATCTTGTTTTACTTCAAATAAGAACTTGAATTCAGAGAAATTGAAAAATAAACAAAACTTACTTGTTTTATTGGCAAATTTGAGTCAAAATAAACTCAAATAAAAAAAATACCTCTTAATTCAATCACTTTTTAACTTATTATTTCATTTAAGTGTGTATTTTTTCCAGTAAACGAATGGCAACCTTGATCTTTTGAATTAGTCGCCACATTAGGTTGTTTTTTGTTTTCTTTTTGTTTTATTCTGTGCACTATCGTCTGCTTTAAAGTGTCATAGCGACCTCCAAAATGTCTGAGCGCCTGAACGGTTTCGCCAAAACACTTTTTCCATTTCGTTTCGACTGGTTTGAGAGATAACTACCGCTGCTAAACTGCCTCTTTAGTCCGGACACAACTAGACGCTTTTGAAAACGTGTCTTTATTCCGCGGCTTCCCTCTCCTCTCACCGTGTTTCCTCGCTACTTTATTTTTTCTCTCGCTTATTTGAAATTTAATGGGCTTCTTCACCTTTTTTCAAGCAGATGGCCGAAGCTGGGTGAGTCCTGTTTTTGCACAATTCGTTTCAACTTAACCCACTCCTTCGGGGCGTTGGGGGCGCCTGCGTCTGCTCTGCTCCGTCTCCGTTTGTGAGTTAATTGTGATAAAATGGAAACAAGATTGTCCGTTAATGATTGTTCAATATTTCAAACACGTTTAAAAGAGATATTCTACGTACAGTCGACTTTTATAAGCGTTTTTCCTCATTATTTGCTTATTCAAAGTTGTATTTTGATTGATTCCTGCAGGTTTGAGTAATTCTGTATTGGGAAATTGCTGTTTTCACCTACCCCCTATCCCCGCCCACTTTCCTGCACTAAGAAAAACATCAAACACATTTAGGATTGAAACATATCACCACTTTTCTGCAATAAAAATGTGTAAAAAAGGACGACGTGCTGCTTGTTTCGGTGAAATGTCACTGTGAAGAGGCGGGGCTTATCAGTTCTGCAGTTTTAAACAGGAAGTCAATGGTTTGCGATCAATATCACAGTTTACAATGAACAAAATGTAAAATGATGATCTACTCATAGTTCCACAGTAAGAACATGTAAAAATATGCCCTCTTAAGAAAAGTGTAATGGTATTTTGGTTCATATTAAAGCTGCAACAAACGATTATTATGAGATTTGACCCGGATAAAGTTGAAGTGAAGCCTTATGAGGACGTCCTGGTGGGGAATATTTACAAACGAAAGGGTGTTTTCATTAAAAATACTACATTTACACATTTTCCGTGTCATTTTTGTGTGACTCCTGCACCGTTTGAATTACAAAACCTCTTCTCTCAGCTCAGGATCGTGTTGTGGAGTCTGTTAATAGAGCAATTAACAACTGCTCAATCAAATATATCTATAATCAATTAGTTGCAATTAATTTATTAACTTGTTGCAGCCCGACATCATGTATAATAACTATTTCAGACACCACACATCACACATTTCTGTTTCATTCATTCAAGATTTATCTGAGTAAAGGAAACCAAACCCATACAAATAATTAGACATAGTTAGAATATCACTTTCTGGACTTTTAAAACATATTCTAAAGCTGGATGATACGTTGAAGCTAATTCACTGAGTATTTCTTCTGTTTTTTCATGGGGGACAACAATATTTCTCTTACTTTATGCTTTATTTGTTGGGTTTTATTTGTATTTCCACTTCTTATTGCCCTGTCGAGTTGAATTGAATTTGAGAGCAGCAGATTTTACGATGAGCTTTGACATTATCGGGTTATAAGGCCGTGTCAATTAATATGGCAACAAATAATGGATGAAGTTGGATTTTCTTTTGGGATATTTCTGAAAATAATATGTAATTTAATGACGTGTAGATCCTTTGAAATTGAATGTTTAAGTTTCCGAAATGGAGGCAAAATGAAGTGGACCATATGCAGTCATAATGCTAATATAACAAACAGACAAACAAAACTGCGGTAAAGAATGGAATATATTTGTAGATAAAATGTAAAACTATGTTGGAGTCAACAATTTGTCCAGTAAAACCTAAAATGTATTACTTTGCATTCATCAAAAATGCTAAGTGTCTGTCATGATCTTCTGTTAAATAATCAAATAATGTAAAATACAATAGTAAATGTCTTTAAACCAGGCTCTGATGTCACTCACATGTCTACGAGTCGTTTTAATCAGCCAAAACCATCTTGATTTTTCATATTTTGTGATATTCTGGAGTTATTCCCGAAATCACATAATGTTTCACTTCACTTTTGCCTCCAAACAGCTATAAACGCATTTCCAGATGAGTTAAAATGTCTTGATTTCAGTATATTAATCTTAATTTCAGACGTTTTGACTCGTTAAGATTAGTTAAGACTATTTATTTGATGGAACTAGATTATTTAACTTGTTTCAAACCGTTTCTGTCTCGTTTCAATACATAACGTGTCACTTCAAGGTAAATTATCTGCTAATGGGTTAAAGGGGCTGTACCTGATTTTTAGTGTCGTGAAACAGGAAAAACTGAACTAATTCATGTTTCAGATTTTTTTTGCATGTAATAAAGTAAAATTAGTTTTGTCCCAGCACAGATATATTGTAAAAGCATCTATCTGGATGAAAATGAGACCACAATTTGCATCTATTTACAGAGCGTTTTATTCAACAAGAGAAGCAGGAAGTGCGCCATTAGCATGCTAATGTTTGTTAGCTTTACTGTGATGGTCTGTAACGCTCTGGACTCAGAGTGAAAAGTGCTTCTAAACTCATGGTGGTGAATGTTTAGGATGCTGGGACTGCATTAGGAAAGTGGGCGATACATGTGACTGCGTTTAACATCAACTAGTTCTGTTTTTCACTTTTCAAAACAGTAAAAATCAGGTACAGGACCTTTAAGATACATTTTCTTCAAATGTATTTTCTTGTTTTAAGCTAAATTATCGCAGTCAGAAACACCTTGAAACGAGTGAAACATTCTGCATCACATCAGCAATAAAATCTCACAGAGTCAAAACAACTCCAATCCAGTTTAAAATGATAAATCAAGCCATTTTAATCAATACTAGATCTACATTTTTTGCTGCGCCTGGTGGAATTTAAATGTTTTCGTCGACAAACGTCTAAACGATCAGTATATGTGACCCCTTCGCACCTTCCTCCTCACATCCTACCCTCTGACCACAACAGTAACAGTGTGTCCTCCTCCTACCTCCCAGGGCGTTCTCCTGTTTGGGACAAATCCCTTTGGGCGGCGTCCTCTCCGCTCTCTCTCCTCCCGCGCCCCTCGCCGTCTCCTCGTCCTCCTCCGGCGTCACCTGGATGCCAATCTCCACCGGCTCCACCACCTTCTTCAGCTCCAGCCTCTGATGGTGATGAAGGCTCTGCATCGTGGGACTCCCGCCGCCGCCTCCCCCGCCGCCTCCCCCCCGGTCGGCCATTTTGTCGTAGCATCCGTTGGGCAGCGGCGGCGTCTGGCACTGCTTCTTCTTGTGCTCGATGAAGAGGAGGATGTCGGCGAGCGGGAAGGTGAGCTGGCACTGCCCGCAGGTCAGCAGGTCGTGGTCGTCGTGGAGGCCGGGCGGGAGGGCGTGGGCCAGGGCGGGGTCCAGGTGCGGCAGGTGGTGGGGCAGGGACGAGAGGCCGTGCGCGGGTAAGGCCAGCGGGTGAGCGTGGTGCGGGTGGTGGGGGAGGGAGTCAGCGAGCAGGCCGCCATCGGGGTGCTCAACCTCTGCGGGAGAAGGACGGGAGAGTCAGGCCAGGTCCACAAGGAAATACAGCAGTTATTGTGTTTGTGGCGCTATCTCCATGACAACATTCAAGTTATTTGATGGAAATCTATCAGAAATGTGCTAAAAATGTGCATTGTTGTGGTTGAAGTATTGTTATTATTGTAAAGAAAACGGATTATTACGTACATTATTATACACTTGGTCCATTCACGGCTCATTCACGACTTCAGTAAACAGTATAATATGAGAAACTTGTATTTACAGTGCTCAGATTTTTTGTGTTCTGGTCAGTTTCAAGAACAATTCTCTCTATTTTGGCAATTTTCTTTCGTGTCTTGTGTAAAACCGGGACAAATAAATGGTTTTGGACACAGGGTTCAAACCTGGGACTGTCCCGGGTAAACAGGGACATCTGGTCACCCAACACAAGATGTAAATGGACAGTAAAATGAACCACAAAAATGCAGAACTAACAGTTTTGTTTTTTTCTATCACCTCTACTTGTAGACTTTTTCAATAGTTTTTATTATAGATGATGTTTTTGATATTCCCATTTTTTATATTCACATTTTTTCGATTTACCTCCCAACAAACTAAAAAGGTTTGCTGATATACTTTTTAAAAACTATATAGAATAGATGTATTCATGTTTTCTTGCTTTATTTCTTGTTTGTCTTTTTGTTGTTCCCTGTTGAATTGTTGAACAAACAAGAGACTTACGGCCATAAACCCCACAACTGCTCCTCTTTTTTTTTTATCAATAAAAGACAAACTTCAGTCATGTTTGTTACGTCCCGGTGAGTCATAAAGAATGTCAGAATATTGTCACAACAAACTCATGATAACTTTGTAGAGACTGAAGTGAGTCTGCTCTCTCCCTTTTTCCCTCTTTCTCCTGTTCTCTCTCGCTCTCTCCCTCCTCTCCCTCTCCCTCATTCCCCCCCTTCTCACCTTCTTTCTCCCTTCGCTCTCTCTCTCTCTCTCTCTCTCTATCTTTCCCCTCTCTCTCTTCTATTTCTCTCTCTCTCTCTACCCCTCTCTGTCTCCCTCTTTGTCTTCTTCTTCTCTCTCTCTCTCTCTCTTGCTCCTTCTCCTCCTCACTCTCCCCTCTCTCTACTTATCTCTTTCTCTCTCTCTCCCCTGTCTCTTGCTCTTTCTCCTCCCCCCTCTCCTCCCCTCTCTCTCTCGCTCTGTCCCTCACTCTACCCTTTCTCTCCTCTGTCTCTTGCTCCTTCTCCTCCTCACTCTCCCCTCTCTCTCTCTCTGTCCCTCTCTCTCCTCTGTCTCTCCTCCCTCTCCCCTCTCTCTCTCTTTCTCAGTCTCTCTTTCGCTCTCTATGTCCCTCACTCTCCCCTCTCTCTCCCCTGTCTCTTGCTGCTTCTCCTTCCCCCTCTCGCTCTCCTTCTGTCCCTCTCTCTCTCTCTCTCTCTCTCTCTATCGTTCCCCTCTCTCTCTTCTATTTCTCTCTCTCTCTCTCTCTACCCCTCTCTGTCTCCCTCTTTGTCTTCTTCTTCTCTCTCTCTCTACCCCCCCTCTCTCTCTCTCTCTCTCTCTCTCTTGCTCCTTCTCCTCCTCACTCTCCCCTCTCTCTACTTATCTCTTTCTCTCTCCCCTGTCTCTTGCTCTTTCTCCTCCCCCCTCTCCTCCCCTCTCTCTCTCTCGCTCTGTCCCTCACTCTACCCTTTCTCTCCTCTGTCTCTTGCTCCTTCTCCTCCCTCACTCTCCTCTCTCTCTTCTCTGTCTCCTCTCTCTCTCTCTCTCTCTGTCTCTCTCTCTCTCTCTCTCTCTCTCTCTCTCTCTCCCCCCTGTCTCTTGCTGCTTCTCCTTCCCCCCTCTCGCTGCTTCTCTCTTTTCTCTCTCTCTCTCTCTCTCTCTCTCTCTCTCTCTCTCTCTCTCTCTCTCTCTCTCTCTCTCTCTCTCTCTCTCTCTCTCTCTCTCTCTCTCTACCCCTCTCTGTCTCCCTCTTTGTCTTCTTCTCTCTCTCTCTCTCTCTCTCTCTAACCCCCCCTCTCTCTCTCTCTCTCTCTCTTGCTCCTTCTCCTCCTCACTCTCCCCTCTCTCTACTTATCTCTTTCTCTCTCTCTCCCCTGTCTCTTGCTCTTTCTCCTCCCCCCTCTCTCTCGCTCTGTCCCTCACTCTCCCCTCTCTCTCTCTCTCTCTGTCCCTCTGTCTCCTCTGTCTCTCCTCCCTCTCCCCTCTCTCTCTCAGTCTCTCTTTCTCTCTCTCTGTCCCTCACTCTCCCCTCTCTCTCCCCTGTCTCTAGCTGCTTCTCCTCCCCTCTCTCTCTCTCTCTGTCCCTCACCCTCCCCTCTCTCTCCTCTGTCTCCTGCTCCTTCTCCTCCCCACTCTCCCCTCTCTCTCCCCCCTCACCCCCCCCCCCCTCTCTCCCTGCAGTAGATGATGGATGAGCAGCAGGTTGGCCGTTTGTCTCTGGCTCCACATTAGAAATGCAAACAGATTTGGGACGTCAAATGCAGATGAAGCGTCCAGATGGAGGGGCCCACCTCAGATACCTGCTTTAAGACGCCGCTCTAAAACACACCGCGCTGAATACATTACAATGTTTACCACCAGGACGGGCCGGGGCCTCGCGCTCACGGCAGCGGCGGGGCATCTGCTGCATTTTATTTACACGCACACTGTTTTTAATGCGCTTTTTAAATATTTCCGTTCATCAGTTAAACAGCGGCGTCGGACGATAAAAGTCTAAGAGGTTTGATAAAGATACACCAGTTGAGTTCTAATAATGGAGACTGAATTGTGGAAAAAATGTGAAAAATGTCTAATAACGTAACGAACTAGGCTCCTCCCACTGTACAATACTAAATTATACTATGCATATCGCATTCAGCTGGAGAACAAACACTTTTCATAGCATTTACTTTAATTTATTGATGTTTATTTATTTTTATTTCATTGTGCTCTATTTCGTTTTTACACTTTTTTTATTTAGATAGTCATAAGAGTCTAACTTGTGCTTATTTACAATGGTATCTTATGTGTTTGATAGCGAAAAATTGTTAGTTTGTTCTTGTTTTGTTTAATTTTTCTACATATTCAGACCATATTTTTCCTCTTCTGTGTAAAATATATACAGAATTTTCATCTTTGTTTTGTTGGTGGATCATTATGCTTAAACTGTCAATAATAGTACATGTTTAATACATTATTTGAATTTAAAAAGTAGCTATTCCATATTCCAAATACTAAATGATACCATACATATTACTCAGCTGGAGAACAACAACTGTTTATTGCATTTACTTTAATTTATTCATCTTTATTTATGTATTCATTGCACTTTGCTTTTTTTTAACACCTTTTTCTAAATTGTCGTTATAGTTTATTTAGTTTGTCACAAAAATTGAACTTGTGCTTGTTTGCATTAAAAGAAACAAGCCACATTCAAGTTGTACGTTTATTCTGAAAAGTAGTTTGTATGTTCTACTTTTGTTTGGGGTTTTTGTGATTTTGTTTTCTTTTCTTCTTCTCAGTAAAATCCATCCCGTGCATAATATTCATCTTTATCCTGTCTGTGTACAATTATGTTCTTATGTTTACATTTTTTAAATAATAAAATTCCATGTTCCAAAGTGTTTATTATCTTTTCAAACGACTTAACATGTTGTGTTTTGAAGTCATGTTTTCTTATCTCTCCATCGACAGGAAGTGAGTGTGTGTCGACAGGTGCGCCTCTGTCAGCACCCGTCACTCTCTCTCCTGCTCTGCCCCAGAGTCTACAACTGTACTTAAGTCTGAGGGAGGGAGGGAGAGGGAGGGAGAGGGAGAGAGGGGGAGGGAGGGAGGGAGGGAGAGAGAGGGAGGGAGAGGGGGGTGTATGAAGAGGAAGGGGAGGGGTGAAGGGATAGAGAAGGGGAGAGAGAGAGAGAGAGAGAGAGAGAGAGAGAGAGAGTGTATGGAAGAGGTGTAATATGCATAAAGAAGAAGGGGAGGGGTGAAGGGGGAAAGAGAGAAAGAGAGAGGGATGGAAAAAGACAGAAGACAAGGAGGGAGAGAAAAAAAAGAATAACTGAGAGTGAAGGAAAGAATAAAAGAAAGAGAGAAAGAAGGAAAGAGGAAAAAAGGGAAAGAAGGACAAGGAATTAATAGAGGGAGAGAGACAGAAGACAAAGAGGAGAAAGAAAGAAAGAAAGAAAGAAAGAAAGGAAGGAAGAAAGAAAGAAAGAAAGAAAGAAAGAAAGAAAGAAAGAAAGAAAGAAAGAAAGAAAGAAAGAAAGAAAGAAAGAAAGAAAGAAAGAAAGAGGGTGAGTGGAGAGGGGAAAGGAGAGAGAACGAGCAAGAGAGAGAGAGAGAATGAATGAAAGTGGTTGGTGGAGTGGTGGAGAAAGAAAGAAAGAGAAACAGAAAAAAGAGAAAGGGAGAGAAAGTGAAAGGGCGCAGGGGACGAGACGGAGAGAGTGAGAAAGAGTGAAAGCGGGGGACAGAGAGAAAAACAAGAAAGAAGTGAGTGGAGAGGGGTAAGGAGAGAGAGAGAGACAGAGAGAGGGAGTGAAGCAAGGAACAAGAATGAAGAGAGAGAGAGAGTAAAAAGGAGGGAGCGGGAGGCTGACGTGAAGATAACGAGAGAACTAAAACAAGAAGAAGAGAGAGAGAAAGAATTACAAGACAAAACGAGAAAGAGAGGGGGAGGAACTATAGAATGAGAGAGAGAGAGATGGGGGAGAGAGAGAGAGAGAGAGAGAGAGGCTGCGGGCTTGGACCATCTGTCTCGTGTGATGCCCCTGAACATGTGTGTTACAGTTTTACATTAGAATCAACATAACGCAGAATAATGCAGAGTCCTGACCTGGAACTAACGCTCTGGACAATTAGACTCCTCTGACCTCTGACCTCTGACCTCTGACCTCTGACCCGTTTGGAACCGGGATCCAACAACGACAACGACGACAACAACAAGGCCAAGCTCAGAGAGACTTCCTGTTTACGGCTGTCACTAAGCAACGCAAAGATAAACAGAGCTGGTTATTAACACTAAAGCTTTGATATTAAGATGACGTTATTTAAAAACTCTGAAAGACAGCGCTGAAATGATGAACATATACGTTGTAAAAAAAATGGATATATCTCAAAAAATAAAAAATATATATACACAATAAAGCTTTGAAGTTATGTTATTTGTCAGATTATTGTAACTTTTTGAATACAGTGTCTTAGAATCTCTTCAAATATAGAGCTGCTATGATTTAGGTTATAAATACACATGAAAATAAGGCTTGTTTTTTATTTTTATGTCTAAAAAGTTGTTTAAATTTAAATCTCTTGATGCTAAGTCTGGTCACTTGTGCTATTTTCTGATTACACTTTTAACTAAACTAACATAAAATTTGAGACATTCATAAAAACACATTCTTATTTTTAATTTGGAAGATATTTTTTCATCTCTACTTAACTTGAAGAGACGATAAACAATGTCTGTGCTCACACTCCACTTCTTAACAACTAAAGCTTTAATAACAAAAATACAAACATGATATTATATTGAAACAAACTTACAGAGTATGTTTTTATGAATTGTCATTTTCTTTTTTCAGTTGATAGCAAACACTATATAAATACACTTTTAACCGTGTTAATAAAGCATGAACAAAGCCTTAATTCATAATGAACAAACTATTTATTCATCACAATTCAGACTTAATAACTATTTAATTAATACTTTAACTTCAAACCTCTAATTAAGTAGTTACTAAGCCTGAATAATTCTTAATTAACTATATGTTTATTATGAATTAAGTCTTTGTTCATGTTTTGTTAAGCATGAACTAACTAAGGTGTAGTTATTATAAAACAGTCTAAGTCAACACAATATACACAAAACACATAAATACACAACGCAAATTGGATTACTAGAGTTACACTTTTTACAATTACACATTATAAACCGTTAATTAAGAGTTAGTAACACATTTTTTTAATTACAAAAACAGTATATTAACATGTAAATAGCATAATAAGAACGATAACTACTTCATGAAAGGCTTAGAGCATTATTTTAAGTATAATTACAAGTCTGAATCCTAAACATTCCTAATAAACAATGTGTTCTTTATGAATTAAGTCTTTTTTTCATGTTTTATTAAGGCTAATTAAGGTCTAGTTATTATAAAGTGGTCTAATTAACGCAAAAATACAACAGATAACTTACTATTATTACTATTATACTGTTAGTTAAGTATTAGTAACACGTTTATTTATTACAAAAACAGTATATTCACATGTAAATATCATATTAAGAATGATTCAGGCTTAGTAACAACTTAAATAAGAGTTTAGGAGTTAAATTTACAGAATTATTTAAGTACTTTACAAGTCTTAATCCTAAAAAAACTATTTGTTCATTATGAATTAAGTCTTTGTTCATGTTTTATTAAAGCTTAAAAAGGTTTAACTGTCATAAAATGTTACTGTATTGTCCAGTTTCTCAACAAAAACCTTCAAAATATAGCGTTTAATCGAAATAGTTTAACATTTGAAGGCGTTGCAGTCCAGTTTTCAGGTTAAAGGAGTGAAGTGTTTGATAAAGGGCTGGACTCGAGGTGAAAAGCTCGGGTCTAACTGTTGTCCCGACCGCAGAACGAGCAGGCGCCATGTTGGAAATGAAGATTAAACGTTTTGTGGGCCAGAGAGACAGAGAGACTGAGAGACAGAGACACAGAGAGACGGAGAGAGCGTCTAGCACCTGCTGCGGACTTTCTATCATCGAACATCTCGGGGTTTGTGTCAGAGCCGCGACCACGCCTCGAACGCCTTCTGCAGGAGCGACGGTTTGCACGTGGCGTTCAGAAGAGCCCAGAGAGCAGCACGAGGCCAGAAAAGGACACGCGCAAAGTGGAAAGTAAAGCGGCTGTGAACGTAGAAACGCTTTGAATTGGATCACAAAGCCAAAACGCAAGAAAAACAGTGTAAAAGAGCTGTAATTGTGGTGAATAAACGCAATAAAAGATGTCAAATGAGTGTAGAAAACAGATATTGTTAATAAAAGAGGTCAATATATCACATGTAGCTTGGAAAATATGCAAAATTTGAATATGGAGTGTGTCGTTTATGGTAGAAAATACAACAAAAAGAGCTAATTATGGAAAAAAAAAGTTCAATTGTCAACTTTAAAATAGTGTAAAAGGTGATTTTTCTGTACTTTTGTGATAATTTTACAGATATTTTGCATTTGTTTGATAATCTACGTAAACTAACAGCAATCTTGGTGAATAAACGCAATAAAAGATGTCAAATGAATGTAGAAAACAGATATTGTTAATAATAGAGGTCAATATATCACATGTTGTTTGGAAAATATGCAAAATTTGAATATTGAGTGTGTCGTTTATGGTAGAAAATGCAACAAAAGGAGCTGATTATAAATGAAAATGAAAAAATAGTTCAATTGTCAACTTTAAAATCGAGTAAAAGGCGATTTTTCTGCACTTTTGTGGCACAATTGTACAGTTATTTCAAATCTTTATGATAATGAAACCTCAATAAATACGTTTAAAGACACAATATTATTCAAATTTCATTATCAGATACTGCATTTTTTGTCAATATCGCTCTTCTCTAACTGTTATTTTGCTTAAATAAATGACAAACATATTAAAATTTTGAAAGTATCAGCAGCATTAGACAAAATGATTGAAGAATACACAGTTTAATTGAATTACTACTGAAAAATCACACAGGTTAGACAGGTTTTGAGGTCAGAAATGTTCAACATGTCACCTCAGTTTTGTTTTAATAAAATGCTATAACAGATACTCACATCTTTCATTTTTAAGATGCAAAAATGCAGTTGTGGGCGCTGTTCTTATTATTTGATGATGCAATTTCAGGTATTTTTACGAGTCATTTTTACAGTCTCGTATTTTAACCAAATCAGGAAGTGGCTTTTACCTGCAGCCGAGTTGTGCAAAACGTGTACAGTAGAGTTTCAAAGAACACAACTGCACCTAGAGGTTCAGTGTGGGGCAGTTTACAGCCTCTATTCAGTCTGTTTCACAACTTCTGAGGCCGTTTAATCTTCCAAAACGACAAAATACAATAAAAAACAAGAGAATTATACATGCGTTTTATGTGTTTTATGTGCATTTTTACACTTCAAATTCGACGCGATTTCATTTGCAATTCAAGTTTAGCACGGAAAATGTCTTGAATCGTTTGAATTTGAGCGAGGAAATGTTAGTAACCGCCCGACTGGGAGCTGCTGTGGCGCAAATGAAGCACACTTTTTGTTTACTCGGGTTATTAAGGTGAAATTTCAAGTTAAAAGCAGCTGAACAGAGATTATCAAGCATCAAAAACTAAAAAAGAAGTTGGATTTTTCTCCGTTTAGCTTTACTTTTCCAAATATAAAGCCTCATATCATCAAAATAGCTACAGCGATTGTGTATTTATCAGTAAAATATCTGCAATTTTGACCATTTTTGTCCTTTTACTTTATAACATCCAACATTATGAAGATACAGACAAAAATGTATATCCAGCCCAGCTCAAAATGACTCGAATTTATCATTTTTATCTGGATTTAACTTGAAGTAAGAAGTAATAATGTGTTGAAACAAGTCAAAGCAAGCAAAATAAGATAGTTCCATCAAATAAATAGTCTTAACTGGTCAAAAAGTCTGAAATTAAGATTAATATCCTGAAATCAAGAGGCTTTTCAGTTCATTTTTTGCCGTGCACTGAACTAAATCTAATGTTTACACTTCTGTATTTTCTCATTTGTAACTTAAACACACTTTGGCCTTATGTAGCTGTAATTTGCACAGGGTTTTTAAAGGAAATGTACGCGGTTTGATATGTTTTTTATGTCTTATCTTTAGTTTAAGAATGAATCAAATGCTTTTGTAATTTGAATGGTTCGCTATCAGCAAAATTGCAAAGTCTGCAAGTATTTTCTGCAAACCACAAAACATCCTGTGTCTATTAGGGCGGCGTGAAACCTCATAACTAGTGGCTCGATATTAAAAACTCTAACTTGATTTCGATGCTACGGAAAAGGTTTGATACGCTGAACTGATTTTGACAACAGCAATCATGAAATACACTTTTTGGAGACGATTGAATGTCATTTTCAAACCAAAATGATGTTAGTTTACTTAATATTCAACTAGTTATGATACAGATCAACTAGTTTCTGTCGTAGTTATTTATTTTTATTATGTATTAATTGGTTTTATATTATTAGGCCTGGCTCCGATTGTGTGATAATGGATTTTTTTGTTTTATTTTTGCTGACTTTTACAGCTAAATTACTGATTTATTTTGCTGTTATGTGCAGGACTTGACAGGAAACTATCTTCTTTATAAATGTGTCTTGTTTCCTTACGTATCAAATTAGAATCTATTTGGATACAAGTGATAGCACTGATTAATATCTAGTTTTTAGTTCTGTGAGTTTAGCAGGTAACAGTTCAGTTTTCTGTCAAATATAAGGTTTAAAATGAACCCTTTGAATTGAATCTTGATTTATTTTCTTCATTTAAGTGGAGACACTGCAGGTGAATAGGAAAAAATCTTAAATTTAAAGATATCAATTTGAAACTTCTGCTGTAGTTTAGTCACATAAATGTAAGAAAAAAATGCGTTACATGTTTTTCATCGTGTCATGTTTTCATGTAGAAATAAGGCATTTTATGTGTGAAAATGGTCACGTACTTGAGACAATTAAATCTGAAAAATGGACAGGTTTAAATTTCTTGGTTCATTTTGTACAGACATTAGTTACAAAAAAGTGATACACAGGGGATATTTAAAACTTTAATAAATCAGGCTTGGAATTAGATATCAACATATCCTTCAGGACGTTCTGTCAAAATGTTGTTAAGCACAAGATTTTAAAGTCTGGTGTTTGTAAAAAAAACGGCCTTTGAAGTCACAATGTCCCAAAGAAATCTATGGATGAAGTGGATTAAACGAAACAATAAAACACCTTTAGGAGCAGACTGGACACGTTTGTTGCTGGCCAAAACAGAAAACACAGACATAGTTTTGTCTGTAGTGTCTTTAGCTTCAGCCAGTGCTTTGCAGCAGTGGAGCAGTGGTAGTTGTGGCCTGAGAGCTCCCTCTAGCAGATACAGAAGGAGGCAGAGGAGGAAGAGGAGGAGGAGGAGGGGGCTCTCAAAGACATAAAGTGTGTGCGAGTCAAATATGCAGCTATCCGTCTGCAAAAATGAGTTTAGACATGCTCAATTCAAACTTTAAACCTGGTTTGCACTTGGGCCATGACACTGTTGAGCCTCTTCTGTCGAACTAAACCTCAATACAGTGTTTAATTTTGACGTTAAAACGCAGTTATTCATTACATTTACCAGTTATCTTTGTTTTTTTAGCTCTTCTATTTCACAAAAGTCCATAATTGTTACAGGAGATTTTAATTAGCAGACAATAAGTGAATAAAATGTCGGTTTACGCACTTTTTAGGATGCAAAGCTTTTATCCAAAAATAGAAATGACATTGAATTAACGCACAGTTTAAAATTACTTGTATCTTTCAGTTTTGTTATATACGTTGTAAAGCAGCGTTATCTGCAATCTAAAAATAAATAAATAACTCAAGAAATAAGCAAATTAAGCCTGTTTTGGGCTAAAACTGTCTCTCAAAGCAAAATTAAAAACAAAATGTAAGGACTTCTATGAAAAGATATTGAACTTTTTCACTAAAATCAATTCAGATCACAAAACTAGCTAAAATGTTATACAGATTAAGCAAGAAACTATCAAATTTAGTCTGTTTTGTGCTTGTGTCTCTCAAAACAAATTAAAACAACAAAATGTAAGGACAGCTATAAAAAGATCTTGAATTCTCTTGCTAAAATTAATTTAAATAATAAAATTAGCTCAAATGTTATACAGATTATACAAGAAACGATCAAATTTAGCCTGTTTTGCTAAAACCATCTCTCAAAGCAAATAAAAACAACAAAATTAAAGCTCGTCTCAGAATTTACACATTTTGAACTTTTTTCACTCAAATTCACCCTAAAAGCAGTGCATAAACGAGCAAACACACTCCGTTTTCTCTGTTAAACTCTGCTTCTCGTCGTAAATATCAAAACGGCAATCATGCTCGACGCTAAAGAGCTTCATTTATACCGTCTTTTTTTTTTTCTTAACAAACACGTCATCGCTCCAGCGCGTCCAGAGCCGGTCGCCGTAGCCTCCTCCGTCGCTAACAAAGACTTAGCCGCAGCAGGGAGCATGGCTATTTGACAAGCCAAAGGGAAACATGCATCTCAAGTGGGTGATTTCAACGTTCATGCGCACCTCTCTCTCCCTCCCTCCCTCTCTCTCTCTCTCTCTTCCCCTCGACAATGGGGGGAGATGGCTCGCTCGCCCATGTTTGCATCTCTTCACACTAAATCAAGCTCTCGGAAGGAAGGGAAGGAGGGAGGAGAAAAAAAGAGAAAGCTATTTGCTGTGAATGAGAAGCAGAAGGCGAAAAAGGAGTGAGCCGTGCCGGCGTGGACATTGCCAAAACACACACCAAACAAAAATATATAAATCCAGTTTCCTTGATTAAGCTTAAACACGTGTGTCTGGTCTTTCGTTTTTTTTTTGTTTTTTTTCGTCTTTTTTTGCCAGGAAATGAGAGGAAATTAGGTAAAGATTGAGCCAGAAATCAAGCAAGAATTAACGAGTTTATATTTGGTTGAAATCCGATTGAACGCAACACTTGTTTGTGGGTTTGGAGGAGAGTGGGTAAAACCTGTAAACGTGCAACGACTGGGATTCGAGAAAAGGAGGTTAGGACGTGACTCGAGGCCAGTTTTGTGAAGGTGTTTAAGCCAAATCTGCAACACTGGAGAGTCTTGTTTAAGTGGATCGTGTTTCAATTACTTCTAAAAATACTATAAAGTGAAAAGAGCCCATTTGAAAGGAGATTTTTGAGGTTAAGGAAGCATTTGTTGTGTTTTATCTCTGCAGAAAACGTCCAATTGATACACACAGATACACACTTGAGCTGGACTGAAAACATTGCGACTGATTTCTGATTTGAATGCAATTTAAAATGTGTAAATGTTTTGGGATTTTGAAAGTGTTAAATAAACGTTGATAGAGCTGCTATTGAGACACTACTGACGATATAACAATGTAGAATTTCAGATTTTTATTCAAATTTGCATAAAATGTCTGAAAACTGAATTAAGTGTAAAGCAACAAACGGTTCAAATAAACGTAACGATCATCGATGAGGATGGTTTTCTGCTTTCTGTTGTCAATATAACAATTTCGAATTTCAGATTTTTTATTAGAATTTGGATAAAATGTGTAGAGAATGTATGATTTTAGATTCAGTGTAAAGCAATGAAGCAAAGCGACTCATGAACACTGACAGAGATGCTTTTGACAGTATAACAATTTAAAATTTCACATTTCGACCTCAGAATTTGATCAAATGTCTGACAATTCAGTGAAAAGTGACTCGAGTTTGAGGCAACAAAACAAAACGATTCACACAAACGTAACAAACACCGAACGAGACGCTTTTCTGCTTTCCACTGACAACTTAACAACTGAGAAATTCCACGTTTTGACCACAAACTCGCCTCGAATCTCAGCCAATGTGCAAAGGGAACCGACAACAAGCCGAGTCAAAACGTAACGAACGCTGATAGAGAAGCCTCTCTGCTGCTCCTGGAGCACGGGACGCCGCTGCAGCTCCTCTCACCGCCTCGAATGATTTGGGGAGCGCTCACATTGGCGCACATTTGCATATAAAGCAATGCATCTGGGCCCGTGCAAGTTTACTCATGTGTGTGTGTCTCCGAGAGTAGCCAAGCATATTAAACGGGCCGCGCATCTCTCTTTCTTTCACATAAATTATGGAATGTACAGCAAGCAACCCTGCCGCAGAACGAGAAGCCATGAATCAAGGCAGACAAGACAGGTTGGACCAGCTCCGGACAACGTGCATTTTGTACTTTTAGCGTTTCAAATTCTAACGTTTGAGTCTTTGGGTAGATATGGTTCTGTGTCTGTCTGTCTCGCTTTAAACGCACTTGCAAGGGATGTGCTTTTCTTGTCACAATATCAGCGCAACGTGACCCCTTTTCCTGTATGGTTCAAGTCTGCTGAGCAAATCTCAACATGTCAAAGTGGGGTTTTTTTGACACCGGAGCAAAACCTAAAGCAGCTGCACTTGACAAACAGCAAATACACGAGAAGAAGTACTTTTAAAGCTTACAAATAAAGTGTTAAACCTGATCTGGCATTGTATTCTCCTCGAATAACCTCAAGCAATTTGGAAAAGCTGCAAAAATAACATGCCAAATTTCAAGCTGCAATTTTTTGGAATCTAGTTTGACACAGTTTGGAAAGAGATTTATGGTTTGCAAATGAGTAACTGTGCAGCTTTTGGATTGCACAATGATTACAAAGTGTCTCAGTAAATTACTTTTATTTGAGGCAAGTCCTGTCAAATTCATTAAAGCAAAGTTTCCTCAAAGCAAAACGTATTTAAATTACTTGTTGTTTGACTTGCTCGCTGTAAACTTGTGCGTAAAATGTGCGTAAAAACAATCTGCGTGTGTTTTCTCGACTTAAACGCCAGACACATAAATAAGACACGTTGGTTTTCGTCCCTAAATGCCGCCACTTATTCCACTCTCTCCCCAGAAAAAGTGCCGTGAGGGAAAAGCTTGGAATTTTTCGCTGTCAGTGCGTGCAACCTATTAAATAATCCAAACGTAGCATTAATATTACAACCAGAGGGAGCAGAGGCACAAAGACGCACCGTGAACGAGCGAGACGCACTAATTACGCAGAACACACAGTGATACGCGCTGCTCTCCGCTAATGACAGGCTGCAATAAAGAGAAATAAAGCCAATGGACCCGAGGCGCTGCGCACCACCAGAACGTACTGTGTTTTAAATTAAGAGCTTCGTGCGATAAAAGTGCACTTTTGTTCAAATTATAAATATAAATCTATTTAAATGCCAACGTTTATTATTGTAAATTATGTAAATCTGATAAAAAGAGAAAAACAAATACAATTGATGCTTTAATTCTAATTGTGGGGAAATATAGTGAAATGTATTTTATTTATACTTTGTGCATTAATGTTTGAAGTCAAATCTCTTTTATAAATGTTCACATATTGTTTAAAATAAAGCTGTCAAAAGCTATTGCCTGATAATTCTAAACTTTGCATTTGCACTATGCACTAAATGTGTAAATGTGCTTGATGTTTGGAGAGAGCGTGTTAATCTGATAAGCAAAGTGTGCTCTTTATCTCTTTTAATCACGAGAGAAAGGGAAATGGCCCGCGTGAAGCACTTGTACAAACTTTCCCTGAAGCGGACGTGAATAAAAAGCACAAAGTCTCAATAATGTCTAAATGCGTAAAGTGTGTAAATGAATAAAGTGTCCAAATGCGGTACTCACGAGTGGTTTCTCTCTGGGACAAGTGCTGTGGGTTCCCCTGCTTTCTTCGGGACATTGCCCTGGCATTTACACTGGCATCGCCCGGAGAGCGGCGCTGGAAGGGTCGGCTCTCCTCCGGTTCCTCTCTCTCCTCCTCCTTCGCGGACTGGCCCCACAGGCAGCGGCCGCTGCTCGTCCAGCACGGGTCCCTCAGAGCGAACCCTTCACCGAGCCGTGCGCTGGACTGTGGCGGGACGCGGTGCAGCGCGTGGC
Organism: Rhinogobius similis; assembly: GCA_019453435.1. NCBI lineage: Eukaryota > Metazoa > Chordata > Actinopteri > Gobiiformes > Gobiidae > Rhinogobius > Rhinogobius similis. The sequence goes on from CM033638.1 coordinate 17,308,518, forward strand.
GGCCGGGCGCTCTGGCAGAGCTCGGTGCCAAAGTGAAGGCTTGAGTCAGACTGAAGGAGCGAGCAGCGGCGCAGGTAAAGTCCGTCAGTGTCCAGCCGTGTGCGCGCGAGGACAGTCCGAGAGTGTGCGCGCGAGGGTCCGCTCCAGATGGGACGGTCAGTGTCCACTCTCCGGACACCGGACCTGGGCACGCGCGTCCGGACACGGGTGTAAATAAGAATCCAAGCGGAGCAGAGCTTATGGGCGCCTGAGTGTGGCTCAGTGTGAGCGCTGCTGCTCGGAGGACACTAGTGCCGTGCTTCAGTCTGTGTCTGAGTGTGTGTCCGCATCCCCGGGCTGCGTGGCTGTGCGCGGCTCTCGTGCGGCTCTCTGGCTTCTACAGCGAGACACAAACTCAAGTTCAAGTGCGGACGTGACGTTCAGTGTGCGGTGCGAAGGGAGAGTGGAGACTGAAGAGCACTGGGGGCGACTAGTGGTGGCTTTCACACACACTGACACACACACACCACTCACGCCCCGCGCGCACACACCGCCACACGGAGTGCGTGGCGCGCGCACGGCAGCAGTGGCCGGAGCCTGCTCCAGTCAGTCATCTGCTCCCAGCCCCTTCAGCGCAGGAAGAAGAGCGCTGTGAGCAGCAGCGGAGGCGCTTCCGCGGCGCTGGACACAGACTGTGGATGTGTTCAGTGCGTAATGATGCTCCACTGTCCGCCCTCGTGCGCTGCCCCCGGATATTACTGCCCAAATCGTGTTCACTTTAACTTATCTGCGTTTGACCCTTGTAATAATGTAAATATTTCTGCTAAATGGCTCGCAAAGACATTTGATTTGAATGGTTTAAATGCGTAATAACACAAGACAACCACTGGTCATTTTATCTATTGTCCTCCGTTATATTCATGCCACACAATTATAAACGGTTTAACATAAATAACTCCAGTGCACTACAACTCAAACACATTATTTTTATTTACTTTATTTACCTAATGCTTGACCCCCTGCTGAACACGTAAACCTTTGGCACCACAATGACCCGTGATACACTGCGCGTTACGTCTACTGCAGACTGTGCGTAAATTGCATTTAAATATGTTTAGGATTAAAATGAAATTAACACTATTGCCACTTAATGCTTTATGTGTCTCGTAAAGCCTTGATTTAATTAATAACCTCACATCACCAAACGCTCTCTGGTGCGTCGTTGTGGCCTAAACGTGCGCACGGATCACGTCTTTCCTCAATTGCAACAAAATACACCTAAACATGTATTATTTCTTCAGAGCAAGTGTCAGCTGGATTGTTAGATAAAAGCACCACAAAAGACAAATTTATATTAAAGGTGTATGACTTTTTGACTTGTGGTTAAACTTAATGTAAGTTCAAGATTGGGGTAAACTGTGTAAGAAAAAGAAAAATACCTGAAATAATGTAAAATTTCGAATTGTGCTTTCTTTAAATAGCATTGGTATAGATTTAGCTATAAAAGGAAACGTTACTGCCAACTGAAATACTAAATTAGACTCTAAATGTGTAGTTTGTAGCTGTAAAATCACTTGCATGTAAATTATATGGCAACGATTACAAGCATCTGTTAATAGAAGGTAGATTTCAAATTATGTTTTCATTTCAGACGCATTTCCAATCGGTGTTGATTTTGGTGCGATATTATAGGCGATTTATCATAACAAAATTTCAAAATTAATAGCGGCATAAAGCAGGTGCCAGGATTAGACACACCGCAATGTTGTAACACCAACACAGGGATGTTGCTTGGCACAGTTTACGGTTGTGCGTTCGTGTGTGTTCGTGTGTGTGTGTGTGTGTTAGTTTATGGATGCTGTTGATTGATAACTGCTTTGCCGTGCGCGCTGCCGGCTTCCTGACTCAGTTTAAGAAGCGCCAACTACTGTATGGGGAGTGGGGAGAAGGAGAGTGGAGTGGATTTGGGGAGAAAGGAGATTTTCGGGAAGTAAAAAGTAGGTGAACTGAGTGAGGTTTTATTAAAGGGATTTTTGTGAACTATCGCAAGCAAAAAGATCTAAACATTTGTACCTTATTTGGAACTTGTGCCACTGAATTTGCTCAGATGTGAGAATAAAGTAACATTTCTGACAGATCAAACAAAAACCAATAACGAACAAATAAAAAAACGATCACTATTTGTAACTCGAGTGATGGAATTTGACTCTCTAGAGTGATGTTTTCGAACTAAACGAGGGTTTCAGCTTCATTTTTGAGTGCGTTCCCCATTAAAAAGATATAATATTTCATTTTGAATTGTTAATTGCTACAGAAACGGTGCTAATTTCTCATCATTCTGGAACCGAGCTGTCAAAACAAAACAAAAACAATCAATAAAACTGCTATGCCACATCTGTCCCGTTAGAATTGGCCTTGTTCCGATGTTGTGAATAAACCAACATTTTCTGAACTAGTCGCCATTCCAAACTGCTCAGACATCCTTCATCCTTGAGATTTCCTCTCCCCGTTTCACTTGCAACTTCCGGAAGGGTGGGGTTTTGCGTTGAGTATGGGCCCCGGGGTGCGTCTTTGCCTCTTTATCCGTTGCGTATACAGTACAGTACGTCGTCGCTTCAAGACTACCAGGTGTTGTCATCATGGAAATCCTGCCGACAACGCCAAAAAATCCGACGCGCTATCATTGCTTTGTGGCGTCCTCTGCATAGCCCCGAGTGCTACCATCATGCTTCTCCCATCCATCCATCCTTCTCTCTCTTTCTTTCTTTCTTAACATTGGCCTTCGCTTCCGTCTGATCCATAAGCGTATTTCGGCAGTAGGAGTTCGACATAAATAGATTTGCGACGCTCATTTACAAGAGAAAGGCGAGTGTGGCGGGTTTGTCCAAATGTCTTTGTCAAACACCTACTTTCATTTGAGAGGGATACACGCGCCACTTTGTCACAATAAGAGCCGACGGAGAGCATTATGTTCAAATGTAAATCATTGTCATTTTTTAAGGCATGCGCCAGTATTTTTTCTCCCTTTGTCATGAAGATATGGGATTAAAGCTGCTTTGAAGAGCTGTTTGGGACGGACAAGAAAGCCTTTCATTGTAATTCCTTTCAAAGTTGGAAGTTTTCAGCGCAATAAATGACACTCCTGACCACTTCCTGGATGGGTTGTCTGTCCTTGCGACCTGATTGGTTCATTAGTCAGATATAGGCGACAGGTGCATGATTCGTACTTCCTTATTGGGCGTTTTTTCACTTCCTTAGCGACGCCGATTCCTCACTAAAGGCCATCAGTGTGAGTTATAGCACATGGCTCGCGGCGTCCTGCTTTTTTCCCTGCGCGTAATTTGCATATATATACGCGGCTGTTTGTTTTTATGTTAATGCTAAATAAGCCCTTTCTCTCCTCCCCCCCGCCGGCCGCCTCGCTCGCCTGTCGCCTCGGCTGGACGGTTAAGTTTTAATTAGAGGGACGTGGAGGTGTCCTTTAGAGTTTTAAGATCACTCTCTCGCCCCCCCAAACAACTGTTCACCACTAAACTGCTAATATTGATGTTTATGCGTTCGGAATGATGCATGCTGGGAGATAAAGCGGGGAGTGGAGTGAGAAAGGAGGAGCTCAAGAAACAATGCATTTTTATTTGGTTATAGGATTTTAAGGCATACGGGGTTTACAGCCAATCGGGAAAGAGGATCAAACAAAGACAGTGTTGGGTATTGGTTACTTTTTGTTAAACACACTATAGTAATAAATCTGTGTATTATATGTCAAAAGTATCAATACCAAGATACTAATCGATAGTAAAACAGCTTCAAAACTCGACTCTAATTTGAACAAGTAAGAAAAATCATATAAATAAGGCAGAATTGAACTTTTATTGAATAGTTTTCTAAATGTCTGTATTTGAAAGAGTTCAAGATCTGATGATAAAGTATTATTTTGTGTTGAAAATGACACTATATTGTCAAAAAATGCATTATTTTATTAATTGCAGTTTCTAGATATCTATCTATATATCTATATCTAGTATCGAGCTTTTTCCTCAGTATCAAAATTACATATTACTATCGTGACAAAACTTGATTGTAAAATGTACATAATTTTATTTTCTGGAATTCTTTTTTGTCACTATCAATTATGAAGTCTATCAATTGCATGTTTTCTCGCCTTTTAGCAAAAGATTTTAAAAGAAATGTCACTTGTGAATCCGTATAGTTAAAAACGGACAAATACCAGGACATTTATAATAGCTAATTTGTCAATAATTTGTGTTTTATCACTTCATATTGTGAAATTTGGCATTTTGAGAGTGTATTGTAAATGTTTTCATATAAATAATACATATTCTACTGTATATTTCACGTGCGTATCAAACACATTTAATAAATATTGTACAACTAACATTTTAAAACGTAAAAATGCTGACTTGTGTGAAACTAGTGCACGCCACTCCTCGGAAACGCCCCTTTTATACGCACAATAACACTTTCCACACATAGTTAACGTGTCAGCTTGCTTTCTCACCCGCCATGCCATAACCTACAAAAAAAAATCCATAGAATATTTATTATATATTTGCATACACAATCTAAATTCCCTGCATCTTGTAATCCGAAGATTGCCACTCATCAAGCGCCATCTGACACAGTCCCTTTTTAACGGCACCCATCAACTCTTAATGTCAGCATCATCCATAAACGGCCCGGCTTTTCTTCCCTTTTTCCCCCCATCATCAGTAACGAGATTAGAAAGACAGGTGCTGACGTGACGAGCTCTTCCACCGCCGCTGCTGCTGCTCGGCGTGACCCTCCGCTCGCCCGTCCTGCAATGCAACACCACCCCCTGCTGGCCTCTTTGTGCGCCACACGACAGTTCACCTTGTAACCCCCAAAAGCATGAACGGGGTGAAAGAAAATAAGTTAATCTCTTAGGCAAGCGTTTGGTGTGTCGTGTGTTTGCAGGAAATGTGAAAAAAGTGCAAATGTGAGCGGTAAATTTATTTGTAGGTGAGTTAAAAATGTCTTGGTTTTAGTTTATTAATCTCAGTTTCAGACGTTTATGATTAGTTAAGACTCAAATGGTTTCTGACTTGTTTCAATACATTATTTCTTACTTCAAGACAAATTATCTGTCATCAAGATGATTCTACTTACCCCATCGGCAACTTATTTTAAGCAAAATTATTTTATGATCGGACACAAATGCGTGGAAACTAGAGAAATATTCTGTATCACAAAAGCAATTAAATCTCATTGAGACAAAACCACTCAAATCCAGATAACAATGATAAATTCTAGTCATTTTAAACTCTACTTTTTTTGCTGTGTACGCTGCAAAAAAATGAATTTCGAGATGAGTTAAAATGCCTTGATTTCAGGATGTTGCTCTTAATTTCAGATTATTTGACGAGTTAAAATGAGTTAATACTATTTATTTGATGGAACTAGATTAATTCACTTGTTTCAAATGGTTTCTGACTTGTTTCAATACATTATGTCTTACTTCAAGACAAATTATCTGTCATCTGTGCATTAAGATGATTCTACTTACCCCATCGGCAACTTATTTTAAGCTAAATTATCTTATGATCGGACAGAAATGCGTGGAAACTAGAGAAATATTCTGCATCACAAAAGCAATTAAATCTCATTGAGACAAAACTACTCAAATCCAGATAAAAATGATAAATTCTAGTCATTTTAAACTCTACATTTTTTGCTGTGTACGCTGCAAAAAAATGCCTTGATTTCAGGATGCTGCTCTTAATTTCAGATTATTTGATGAGTTAAAATGAGTTAATACTATTTATTTGATGGAACTAGATTATTTTACTTGTTTCAATACATTCTTACTTCTTACTTTACTTAAAATTTTCTGTCAATGGGTTAAAATAATTTTACTTAACCCATTGGCAAATTTCTTTTCTTATTTTAAGATAAAGGAATGCATGATCAAAATACCTTGACATCAGTAAAGTGTTCTGTATCACATCAGGAATTAAATCTCATTGAGACAAAACTACTCAAATCCAGGTTAAAAAAAAATTAATAAATTCAAGTAATTTTAAGCGAGGCTGGATAAAAAAATTTAGCTGTGGAAATATTTTTGTTCCTGCTGCAATTGATTTGTTTTTACACAGCAAAAACAATGTATATCAAGCCTAAAGCCTGAAAATGACTCGAATTTGAGTAGTTTTAACTCAATGGGCTTTAATTGCTGTGATGTGAAGGGATCTCTGGTTGATCATGCAATAATTTAACTTAAAATAAGAACATACATTTTCCACTGGGTCAGTCAAATGATCTTAATTGATTGTCAGATAATTTGACTTGAAGTGAGAACTAATAATGTGTTGAAACAAGTCAGAAACAATTTGAAACAAGTCAAATAATCTAGTTCCATCAATTAAATAGTCTTAATCTTAAATCAAAACGTCTAAAGTTAAGATTAACATCCTGAAATCAAGACATTTTGACTAACTATCGAGAAATTGCAGTGCAGAATGCAAAAGTCAGCTGATTTTGACTAAATTTGACCCAGATGAAGCTGAAGTGAAGCTGTTTGAGTGGCTTTACAGACAAAAGAGTGTTTTCATCAAATACATGACATTTTTGCAGTCGAGGCTTAGTTTGAGCCTTCTGTCTTCTTCTCTCAGCTCATGGCATGTGTTGGAACCTATGGACCAGTTAACGATTATTTGATGATTATATTAGTTCAGTTTTTTGTTGCACTTTTTAAATCTGTGTGGATGATTTAATGTTTGATATTTTTGCAGTTTGTATAAATGAGCGGCTGTAACAGTATCATTTTCTGAAAAGAATGAATAAAGTATATGTATCTGTCTTTATGTCTGCGTGATCCCTCGGTCGTCCAGGTTTCAAAGCAAAAGACAATTGGATTCTGTCAACTGGACAAAAGTTTAAAAGTGAACCCACATTTCGTCACTCATCTAAGTAGCTTCTTCAGTTCATCTGTAAAGGTTTTGATGAGCCATTGCCTTATGTCTGTCTGAAGGGAGGAGCTAACAACACATTACTGTTGTTTACGGTCAGGAGTATCTGTTGTGAAGTCTATTGAACAACCTTAAAATCTATAGACCCTTTAATAGTAAACAAAAACATTCTAAATTCCGGAATGGAGGCAAGCGTGAAATGGAAAATAATGTGATTTCAATGGAGAAACTGTAATTAACCTCAGAATATCACAAAATATGAAAAATCAAGGTGGTTTTGTCAAATGAAACTATTCAGACAGACGCATGAGTGATATCAGCGCCTGCTTTAAACATATTTAACATTGGATTTTCCTTATTTAATTATTTAATCTAATAGGAGATGGACATTTTGATGAAGGCAAATCCTGATTTTGAGGTTTTACTACACAAATACTCTGCTAAATCTTGATCCCACAATAGTTTTTCTTTTTATCTACAGATACTTAACATACTTTACCACAAATTATACTCTTTGTGACGCTCATATACAGTTTTGAGACTAGAAAATAGTGTTTATTCCATCCTTTGTAATAGAAAAGCAAACTAACTGACATTTCTACACTGGAAATTCAAAATGTTTGCTTATTTTTTTGTTCTAAAGACTTAAACCCATTTGCATTTTGATCTGACGTCAGTTAATATGTGAAAATATATTATGATCTACTTTATTTTGCCTCCATTCTGGAAGTTTGAACAATCTTATGAGATAGCATTTTAAAGGGTCTACATGACAGGTTAGACCACACATTTGACTAAAACGTACTGAACAGGATTATATTTAAGATTTTACAAAACATTCGAGTTTTTGTTAAGTTTATAATAATAATTAAGTTTATAATATTATATTTTAATGTGACTTCCTGGTTGAAGACAAGCAGCAAATATGACATAGTTAGAGGTGATTCCACAACTGTTACCTATAGCAACCATTTTGAAAACAAGGCCCAAAATCCATATAAATTACACAATAGTTATAATTTGACACTAAATAATACCCAATAACAACTTAATTGTGTTGATTGTTTTGTTCTGTGATTGTCAAATGTGTCTGTAAATTGTCTGTAACTCCAATGGCACGTCGCTTTTTGATGACATCACAGGGATTCTGTTTGAGAACTCAGCACTACTTCCTCTAATTTTAAACTCTTTTTTTTATTCCACAAACTGCAAATTCACAAATGTATATATACTACAGGTGCCCTCCCATCAAATGAAGTCATAATTACAAAATCATGAGATCGTCGTTTAGAGCTTAAGGTGTGAGTCGTCCCTGTCATTTCCCAATTTAGCATAAGCTGCACCTGTTAATGGGTCATTGACAGGCCATGAATAAGATATAGATATAAAAGCATAATCATTTCACACATTAGCACATGGGCACATATAAATATCTCTGTAAAAAAGACACATAAAAAAGAAGCCATTAATACAGACATTTATGAAATACAATACATAGGCTAAATGTGGATTCCACGTAACAAATTTGACCGACAAGAAATATTTGCGTAACTATATTTTCTTTCTTTTCTTTACCAGTCATTTAAGTTGAATAGTTTGTTAAGAAAGTTTCATTAAGTTAAGAAACGTTTTGAAACCTGGGACCTGCCACAGTCACAGTAAACATGAAATATTACACTAAAATCAGCTGATCATGTTTCTCTGCTCCGATCTGTTCATTCTCAATGTGGTGTTTGACAAACTGAGTTCATATTTAGTTTATTCAGAAACTAAATGATCCAAACCCCCTCTGTAATCTGGTTCAGTCCATTTGTAAATCTGTCTCTGTCCATTTTTCAGATTGAAATGTCCAATTTATGTGCAATTGTGGCTGGTTTTACACACAAAATATCTTAATTTTATAAGAAAACATGTTTAAAAAAATAACTTTTATAACAAAACTTTTAAATCGATATGTCAAAAGAAAGAATAAATGATAGCGGACTTTCCTCAATAATACATTTATTTATACATATTTTAATCTAGAAGGCGCCAGTTACCATATTTCAACCTTTATTTGGTTATAAAATGTATTTAAAAAGGTTAAATATACAATAGAAATAACTGTCTGACTAATCGACCGATTGAAAAAATAATCGTTGTCTAGTCGACTACTAAAAAGCCCTGTATGATATAATGTCAATCCAACAGAAATTATACATTAATTATCAGACAGATGTAAAAGGTCTGTACAATTAATCACAAAAGTGCAGAAATATCACCTTATTCTATATTTTTTCTCATTTTATTTTCTCTTTTTGTAGCATTTTTTACTACAAACGATAAACTCAATATCACATTTTCTCTTCTCTACTTCAAAATAACATTCACAATATAATCTAAATTTCGACATATTACTAATCTCTAATCCCTGGTTGTTATGATCATTTTGCATCTCAAATCCGTGGGTTTTATGAATGAAACCTGACGTAGATTAGACCACTTTATGAGCCTTAATCATCCACAATAAAACCCTGACTAAACCTTTTTGGAGGAGGTTCACTTTAAACCTGTGGCAACGACGCGTTTGTGACGACAAAGAAACAAACACGAAAGCGCGACGACGAGTTCAGACGAGAAATTAAAACTAAAACTAATCGCCGGCTACAAAAGTGTTGAGTGATTCAGCAAAGTTATGTGATTTTGTGATTGTGACTTAAGCCTGAAAAAACGAACCAAAAACTACAAATACTTCACGGAACAAAACCCTGTGGAGATTGCCCTGTTATCATTCAATATATGATCGATGAGACAATATCATTTATTTATCGTGTGCACGTTTTCTTTACAGTAGAGGGGGGAAAATCATTGTTATTTTCTCTAATACAATCCGTCAATGTCATTGTCAATGGTGGGAAAAGACCACTTTCACTACATGATGAAAAACTAGTCTTTATATTTGAGTTTTTTCCTTTTCACTTGCAGTTTTTCGCTTTAAAGTGACAGGTTGGACTACTCCTTTAACTAAAATGCAGTTAAGATAAATATATTTCAAATTCTGCTCAAATCTTCGCAAAGTTTACCCCAGTTTAGCTATCTTTTTAGGTTTTTAATTCTACTTCCTGGTTGTAAATGATGACATCACACTGGGAAATCACCAAAACCATCCTGTAAACTCATCTAATGTCACAGATTTTTCTTTTGGACAAATAAAAACTCATATAAACGCCTTTATTTGGTTGAATTCATGATTAAAGGGTCAAAAAAGTAGTTTCTTTTGTGTAAAATCTTTGTCTCCCTAGTGTGATGTCATCAGTTTCTTTACTTCCTGTATAATTTTCAACATATTTTTCAACTTTTCTCCACAAACAGCGACCTGATCGGCGTAAAACTATCATTTATATTTACACAAGGTATTAATACACTGAATAAAGTCAAAATGAGAAAACGGTAAAAACTTGTCATACGCACTTTAAACTGAAAAGCTTATCACAAAACCACAGTAAAAGTACACTTCTGTTGTTAGTCATCGTCCAATAAGTGGCTACACAGCTCCCATCGACTTAAATCTAGCGTGTTTTCCCGGCGTGCGGTGGAGAAATGCCGTGAGCGTCCGTGTTTGCATGATTTGGTTGCGTGTGTAGGGGCCGTGCTGAAGCAGGACGTCCTGGCGTGGACAGGACTGTTCTATTGTGGGGGTCTGTTATGATTGATCACTGGCACGGTCCACCACCATGTAACGCTGTCCCCTTTATCTGAGACAAGCCGCCTGGACACTTCACACACGGAGCTCTCCCCCGCTCTCCTCACCCCGTCTCCCCACTGCTTTATCTTCTCTTTTAAATTTGCTTATCCATCTCTTTCTCTTTCTCTCTCTCAATTTCTCACTGTCTCTCTCCCTTTTTCTTTTTCCCTCTCTTTCTCTCTCTTGCTCTGCATTTCTCTCTCCTCCCTCTCTCTCATCTCTCTCTGTCTCTCTGATCCCTCTTTCTCTCTCTGTCTCGCTCCTCCCTCTCATCTCTGTCTCTCTCTCTTTGCATTTCTCTCTTTCACCCCCCTCTCTCTCTCTCATCTCTTTCTCTCTCTTTCTCTGTCTCTCTCTCTCTCATCTCTCTGTCTCTCTCACTCCCTCTCTCTCGTCTCTCTCTTTCTCTCTGATCCCTCTCTCTCTCTCTCTTTCTGTCTCTCTCTCATCTTTTCTCGCTCCCTCTCTCTCTCTCATCTCTCTCTCTCTCATCTCTGATCTCTCTCTCTCGTTGTCTCCCTCTCTCATCTCTCGCTCTTTCTCTCATCCCTCTCACCTCTCTCTCACACCTCACTCTCTGTCTCTCGCCCAGCTCTCTCTGTCTCTCTCATCCCTCTCTCTTTCTCTCTGTATTTCTCTCTTTCATCCCCCTATCTCTCTGTCTTCTCTCTCTGTTTCTCTCTCATCTCTCTCTCTGTCTCTCTCTCTCTCTAATATCTCTCCCTCTCCCTCTGTCTCTTTCTCACCCCTCTCTCTCTCCCTCTCTCTGTCTCATACACTATAGATATGTGCATTTATGTGGTTTATGAATGTCTATTTCACACGGGCAGAAATGATGTCATCACAAATCCTCACTTTACTGTAATTTAACCACATTACAATTTTGAATTTCATATTTCATTTTGGATAAAATGTCCGAATATTCAGTGAATTTGAAAACATTTTGCAAAAAAAAGTGAAATAAAATTCAAGTAAGGGCTGTCAAAACTCACATTAATCACTAATCAGTGCTGAAACTAGTATTGAAGCTATTTAAGCAAATATTGATACTTTTAAAAAAATCCCTTTAACAGGACAAAAGTTTAGAATGATCTTGAGCTTTATCAGAACTATTGCAAGACCTGAATGTTTAATCACAAAGTTCTATTATGTAGTGCTGAAAATGTCTTTTGGCGAAAACTTTGACCTAAAAAAAAGCTTGTTTATACCATTGTGGTGTTGAGATCACTACCAAGAATCGAGTTTGAAGTTTTATCGTGACAACACTACTTCAAGTTACAATAAAAGAGTAGATCTTTTTGAATAGATTTATAGCTTTATCTTTAAGTCTAACATGAAGCTAGACCTTGAGCGAGTACTTTACATTTTAAAGTGAGACGCTGCAGGTGAACAGGAAAAAATCTTGAAATCTTGAAACTTTTCCTGTCGTTTACTCACATTAATGCAAGAAACAAATGTATCACTTTTTCATGATGTGGTGTTTTTAAATAGAAATTTGGCATTTTATGTGTAAAAAGGGTCAAAATGTCATATTTGGGACATTTAAGACTGTAAAATGGACAGAGCCAGGTCTATATTTCTTGCTTTTTTGTACATGTTAGTTGCAAAAAAATGTACAGAGGGGATTTTTGATTTCTTTTTTGATTTAGTTACTGAGCAGCAGGGCTGTCTTTACACAAAGGCTTCCCTGGGCATCAGCCTGGGGGACCTCAGGGTGAGTACATCTTTTAATGTGATACACATATGTTTAATAAGTTTTGTGACGTATCTGTACTTTTATCTGTACTTTTACTTTAGTAACACAATTCAGTACCACTTCCACAGCCCTAAGCCTTTCTTTTGAAGCTAGTTTATTTGCCATCTGTGTAAATTATCTTGAAAACTGGTCAAAAAATGTCAGGAAACAATTTACAGTTCAATAAGCAATTACATCTAACTTAGACAAATCTACAGTTTGTACACTTTGAATTCAAGTCATTTTAACTCATGCTAGATGTTTCTTTTGTCGCAGAACACTTACTAAACACAG